>JAJOOS010013446.1:0-25229 GCA_029582725.1 Solanum chiquidenum
ACTAGAAGCACTTCCTCTTTTTTAGAAAGTATTTTCGCTTTTGGTTCTTTTTCTTATGAACAATGAAAAAGAGGTTTTCTATTTATTTATTTATTTTTGAGATAAAGGTATTTGGTGAGGATGAGGAAGTATAAGAGGTAATACCTGTAGTTGAGCTAGTCTTGTACATGTTCTTAATACTGGACTATGTGATTCTTTTAAAAGTTCAATGCTGAAATGTCTCATCCACTCTTCCCAATCCTCTTTAGTACTCCATTGAGAAGTCTCACCGGCGGTACGCAATCTGCCATCATTGACCTACATAAATGTGAGAAAAGAAAAATTCAATTCTCTCTCTTACACTTTTCTCTCCATACATATTCTATACTTAACCTATAACGGTCATTTCTTAGAGAGTGAACTGCACGCTCCGCCCTATGGAGCCGCCAGATGGGGCTCCATCAATGTGTGCTACTTCTCAGTTGACTCTCCTGCCAAGTGCGACCATATCTGGTGAAGCAAACCAATGAAAACCAACTTATGCAACAACTGTTAGTACGACAAATCAATCAACAAATGTTCCTAGACACCCAGAGAATCAGTAATTGCAAGAATCACTACTTATAATGGGATTCCGGCAGTAATATTCAAGGCAAAAGATTACTATGGTATCATTATGGAGGAATGTAGGTTGATAATTGTTGGGAGATTCTTAAAAGTGAGACCCCAAATTGATCGAATTAGGTCAATTTTTATGGAATTAATTCCAATTAGGGGCTCAGTCAAAATTGATGTGTACGATAACCACTACATGTTCTTAGATTTCACAATGAAGATGATTTTAACTTGGTATGGCTCAAAAGGGTTATCGAGATGGAGGGACTTCAAATGTTGCTACAAAATTGGACTCCGATTTCAAATCGGAAGAGGACATCCCTGTTGCACCCGTGTGGGTTCTTCTAACAGGTTTGCCTTTCCATATGCATTCATGGCATTATGTTAAACAAATTGTCAGTTTTATTGGAACTCCCTTAGCTATGGATATTGCGACGAATGGAAGAACTAGACCGACCATGGCTAAGGTTTGAGTTGAAATTGACTTGTTGAAATCTCACCCGAAAAATGTCTAGGTAGGTCTTGAGGATGAGGCTGACCTCCAAGGGGATACTATCAAAAGCTTGAATACGAAAACAAACCCAAGTACTGTAAGCATTGTACAAAGTTGGGTCACAATGTGATGAATTGTTGGGTACTAGAAAAAATTAGGACCAATGAGGCTAAAGAGGAGGAGGATAAAACGACTAAATCTATCAATATAACTCAGGAGAGAGTAGATGCCAACAGGGGAAAACAAAAGCAAAATGAGAAAAAAATAGAGAATGGAAAGGAATGGTGAAGGCAATGAAACAAAGAATAAGAACAAAGGCAATCAGAATCTGCAAGACAAGGTCAATGATCAACAAAATGGTAACACATAAAAGGATGATGATTGATTTCACGTATCAGGACACTTCATCAAATTCTAAGTGTCAACGATCGTTAGTCAGTATAATAACCCAACTAAATGAGTTGGGGTCGAATCCCACAGGGAGTGGTACATGTTTGAGAATCAATCTAAAAGCATGAATATGTTCAAATTAGCCATAGGAATAGACATTTACGAATAAAAACATAATTCAAATTAAAGGGTGACACGAATGTCAAATAACAGGGGTTTTTGATTATAAGTATCAACTACAACATCAACAAATAACAAGGAATAACAATAATGAGACGGGTTTTTGGGATGTGATTCGATTATGGACTAATGTAGACAAATGGGTAAATGCAACTTTTAGTAAATAGTTGTAAATTAGTGAATAGACTAGACTATAGAGAAGGTAAACTCTCTCTCGAACAATTTACCCCGAATCAAGTCGGTTTCTCTCGAACACCAACAAGCAAGCAAATAAGAACAACCTACGCATTAATCCATTCACTCTCTCAAGCTGAATGTGTGGAAAAGGGTTTGGGATTCACTCTCTCGAGCTGAACCCATGACAACTCAATACCCACAGACCATCAATTCAATAATCTTGGTTTTAAAACCTATATCTCGAGCAAGCCAAAAACACGAAGTTAGAATTGCATTTGCAACTACAATCCTTTAAATTAAACCATAATTACTGAATGAAATCACTTCTAAACATCATTTAAACTAACAATTAGCAATACCCATCAGCTAAATCAACTCATAATCACATCCTAAGAATTGAGGTTTTAGCTAGACATCATAAAATGATAAAAATCATTACCAAATTGTGTTTCCATCAACTAGGTAAGATTAATTTTGTCTTTACAAAGATCCAAATTGAAGAATCTCAAAGACCAACTTCCAATTTCTCCAAAATGGAAAACTTCAATTCTTCAAAGCTAAGGAAAACTTGTCTCAATACTCCCAGTTCTAAAAACTAAAACTGATTCAAAAGCTCAATAATATGAAAACTGCTACTAAACTAAATATTCAAAAATGTATTTATAGTCGCCAAAAATATGCTGCGAAGGACCATTCGGTGCAGTAAGTCGGGCTCGCCGATCAGCTCGGTGATCCGCCCTTTGATCTGTTCCATCACCTTTTCTTTGGCCTTCAGCATCCTCAAGTTCTGTAACTTTGGGCGATCCAACACTGCATCATGAAATTGTTTGGTGACTCACCGACTACTCTTTTTTCTCGCCAAATTGATTTTCTCCTTCAGGGCTTGGTTTATTGGAACTTTAGGCGGTCAAGAGGCCATTGATAAGTACACAATTTGGACTCTTTTATGACTTTATTTTGATAAATTTAGTGTCCTCGAATGCATATTTTGCCTCAATAACTGATGTAAATCCTTGAGTTTCAGCTATTTGGATTTAGAGAGAAAGCATTGACACTATTGGGCAAAAAGGAACAAGGCAGCTGAAAGAACGAAGAAAATACGGCCTGAGGATCGCCTAAACCATTAGGTGAGTCGCCGAATGGCCATGGTCTTGCCTAATGTTCCAGTGTGCCAAGCTTTGAAGGAGAAAATTGAGTTGATGAGATAAAAGAGCAGTCGGCGAGTCGTCGAACAGTTCTGTGATGCAGTGCTATACCGCCCAAAGTTACAGAACTTGAATTTGCTGAAGGCCAATGCAGAAAAGTAAGACCCAGACCAAATGGCGAATTGCTGAGTGGAACAACGATCCCAACTAACTGCATCGAATGGACCTTCGCAGCACACATTTTGACAACTATAAATACTTATTTGAATTTTTAGTTTAGTATGCAATCAGTTTATGAAATTTTAGAATTACTCAGTTTTAGAACTTGGTTTTTAGAGACATTTTCCCTTAGCTTTGGAGATTTTGAAAATCTCCATTTTGAAGAAATTGGAAGTGGGTATTGAAGATTCTTGATCTTAGACGTTTGTAAAGACCATATCAATCATAACCAATTGATGGAAACACATTTCGGTATCGATTTCTATATTTTTACTATGTCTAGATAAAACTCCAATTCATGGGGTGTGATTCTGTGATTATGGGTTGAATTAATTGCTGGGTATTGCTAATTGATTGTTTATCACTGTTTAAAAGTGATTTCGTTCAGTAATTGTGGTTGAATTTAATGGGTTGTAGTTGCAAATACAATCTTAACTTCGTGTTTTTGGCTTGCTCGAGAAGAAAACCAAAATTATTAAATCGATGGTCTGTGGGCATTGGGTTGGCATGGGTTCAGCTCGAGAGAGTGAATCCTAAACCCTTTCCCACACATTTAGCTCGAGAGAGTGAATGGACTAAAGCAAAGGTTGTGCTTCATTGCGGCTTATTGGTGTTCGAGAGAAACTAATTCTATTCATGGTAAATTGTTCGAGAGAAAGTTTACCCCACTAAAGTCTAGTTATTCACTGATTTACAGTGGTTTACTATTAATTGCAATTACCCGCTTGTTTACTTTAGTCCATAATCCTATCACATCCCAAGAATCCCATCTCCATATTCGTATTTTCGTGTTACTTGCTGTTTTTAGTTGCTAGTTGACTACAAATCCCCCTCTTTTTGATACTTGACACTTGTGTCACCCTTTAATTCATCATGTTTTTTTTCTTCGTAAATATTTATAGCTATAATTGTCTTGAACACATTTATGAAGTTCTATTGATTCTCAATTACGAACCGCTCCCTTGGGACTCGACCCCAACTCAATAGTTGGGTTATATTACTACTCACGATCGTTGGCACATAAAATGGAAGTAGTGTCCTAATACATGAAATAAATATGGCACCGCTGCCGGGTAGTGGTGTTATTTGAGAATTTCTAGTCAAGTTGAATTTTGCTCTTGTTAGTTATAGTTCTACTTACTTAATTTTTAGTTTTGTTTTACTTGTTTGTGTTGAAACAGGAAGAGTGAGTGTGAATGGTGACAATGGTTACCAAATGGACCATCCCCTTTTGAGACTGTTGAATCTTAGGGATAACCTCCTAATGTTCAAACAATTGGGAGGTGAGACTATCCATGAAATGTGGTCGAGATTTAAAGCAATATTGTAGCAGTGCCCATCTCATGGAATGCCAGATAAATTGCTACTGGAGTGCTTCTATAGAGGTCTTGGTCCCGAAAATAGAAGCGTTGCTGATGCATTGTTTGCAGGTTGTTTGATCCAACAACCTTATGAAATAGTAGCCCAACTTCTTGATGGGATGGTTAAAACCAATAAGGAAACAGAGAAAGATCAAGAATGGGCAACATTGTTGATGTAGCTGGATATCTTGTCTAAGAAAGTTATGGAGTTAGAGGCAAGGTCCAACAAGAAGGACAAGTACCTTCCTCATCACGAGTGTCAAAAGATGAAGCAACAGGAGAGTGAACAAAATCAAGAGGCTCTCTCACTCATTCTACACAAAATCGAAGAGCAAGATAGAGTATTGAATGAACTGAAAGAAAATGTCCTAATGATTAATCAGATAAAAACCTCTCATTCCATGATTAATCAGCTGCAAGATGCCCAAATAGACCAAGTGTTGTCATATGTCTACTCATAGTCTAAAGAGGGTTTGCCTAGTGATACTATGGCCAACCCCAAGAATGAAGGTTGAAGGTAGACTTACGTCGTGCCACGACGTTAACGCTGCTTGGGAGGCAACCCAAGACCCTTTTTATTGCTTAATTTTTCTTTTAGAAATAATGGTGTGTTGAATGTGCAGGTTAAAGTGTGGGAAATGTTTCAAAGGTCTTCTGGCGAGCTAAAGTACAGTCATCGAAATGCCGAAGAGGTCAGCGACCCCAACCTAGACCGCCGGTGGACTCAAGACAACTTTATGGTAGAGTCTATAAAACTCGGCAAGCCCAGGAAACTATTGGCGATTCGCCGATCAGGTCGGCGATCGTGATCTATACCGCCGTTTGAACCTCCACATCAACTGAGGGTCCTGTAAAACTTGGCGAGGTAAGTGACCACTCGGCGCATCACCGAGTGGGTCAGCGATCATGACTAATATCATCGAATAGACGAGAACCGAACAGTTTATTAAAAGGCCAAAGGTTTAAATATCAAACTCTTTCATTTTTCATCTTCCCAAAGTTGCACCTATTTAGTATTTTTGATATTTTTGCATTTTCAAGAGTATTTTTGTCATCGAAGTTGTGTTCGGAGTGGATTACATTGTTGCCTAGCTTTTTATTCATCATTATTCAGCATTTAAGGTTAATTTTCCGAATCCCCCATTTATTTTTAGTAATTTGTACTCTTATGCAAGCAATATTATGTTGTTGATGTGTGCTGGGCCTCTCTGATATGATTAGAATGTTCAAATATCTGTTTGTAATTCGATAATCGTGCCCTTAATGTTTTGAATGTTAAATTCCCATTTTTTTGTGCTCTAAAATGAAGTAAATTTTGTGGGGTTGTGCTTGCATGTTGTTTAGTTTAGATAGGTGAAGTCTGAGTAGCTCGTAATTATACCAAACAATGTAAGTTGCCCAATGACGGAACGGGTGACTTCGTTCTTAAGGGAAAAAGTCGTCAATTGGCCAAATTTGGCAAAATCAGAAGAAGTCTGAGTATCCCGGGGCAATGGGTGCTATGGGTCTTGTTTGAATTTCAGTTGTGCATGTTTTGATTTTGTTTTGGGGGTTGCGAGGTTGAATTCATGAAGTTGGGTTGAAAATAGGCACGTTGGGTCGTTTGGTGAGCTGGGTCGAGCTCACCGAACCACCGAGTGGTTCGCCTAATGTCCCCATCTCGCCTTTAATTTCATGCTTTATTTGATGTTGGTTCTGTAACTTTCGGCGAGAAGCCTGAGGTCGCCGATAGAACTCAACGACTCGCCAAAAGTCTTCTTGATCGCCTGTTGTCTACATCCCTGAGACCTTTTTACACGGTAACTTTCGGTGGGCTAGCGCTTGTTCACTGAAATCTGTCGACAATTTGCTGAAAGGCCCTTCCCATCGCCGAATCGCCATAGCTTTTGAGCCAATCCTTTCGGCGAGCCCGATCCAGCTCGCCAAAGCAATTCGGCAACTCGCCAAGTAGCTCGGTGAGTCTTTCTACAACTATTTTTCTATGAATTTGATTAAGTTATTTTTAACTTTTTCTTGTTGTTTTGCAGGTATGGTGAGGACAAACATAGACATGCCACCTTGTAAAAGATTACGTGGTATCACAATCAACGAAGGGGGATCAAATCCTTCAAAAAGAGGAAGGCAAGAACCTCCACTATGTGACAAAGGAAAGGGCAAGAGACCCAGGTCTGACAGGGCTAGATCTCACCCCACGTCTACCAGAGTCCCTCCTACGTCCACACCAGCAGAATCGATGCCAACTCCGACACCCCCTGTCGCTCCTGTGCCACCAGTTGTTTCTCCACCTAGACTCCTCAACAGATTGAAAGGAGATGATTTACGAACCATCCTTGAGGAGAAATTACTATCTACAGAGGATCTGGAAGGCAAGTACTCCAGTATAGCAGAGTTATTACAGTGGCACCAGTTCCAGATTTTCACCAGACCCTGAGGTTCGTATATTCCTTCATGGGTCCGTGAGTTCTACACAGCATATGGTGAACTATTGCCGAAGAGTAAAACGAAGGCCAGCGAGTTCAGACCGGTTAAGTCGATCACTATTCGAGGTGTAGAAGTGAGTTGTAGTGAGGAGTACATTATTGTTGTGTTAGATAGGCCTCCAGGGACTGTACTCTCATATGAAGGTTTGCCTACGACACAAACTCTGGAGGATCTAAAGGGTTGGATTACCCCTCTTATTTTTTAAACCACTCCTAGGTGGATTAAGGCGAGAGTCGATATCGAAAAGAAGGATTGAATATAGCTGCCCGTTATTGGTTCAAATTCATCAGTAGTTCACTTATGCCTTCACAGACCGAATATATCCTCCGGCATGCAAAGGAAACCTACTTGGGGTCTATCTTGTCGAAGAGGCGGCTCAACTTGGGCCTTATTATAGAGCAGGAGATGGCCATGAGAGCCAAGCAGAGGCAGACCTCTTTGCCCTTCCCAGTACTGATCACAGAGCTGCTAGAGAATTTGATGTTACCTCATCCTCCTCCACTGACATTCGGCGCATTGAGGCCGAGAACACTAGAGAGGAGGCTGACAGGAGGAGGGCAGCTCCAGTGGACACATCCCCGGAGGTGGACGTTGATTCGATACCTATAGAGGCATCTTTGCCTACTCTGACCTTTGGGTCTTCAAGTAATTCTATCCCTTCCTCTTCTTCACAGGCTCCAGACACCTTATTTTCCTCCCAGCCGACAAAGATTACTTAGGCAATGATCCTGAGGATGGGGCATCTAGCCCATTCAGCTGATGTGAGGGCGACCCGATTAGAGAGATCTGTACCCTTGATGATTGAGGTTGTGATCCTGGCTGCACTGACTCCCTTGCACTCTCACTATAAGAGTTGAAGCTTGTGAGAGTAGGCAGGGAGAGACCTCCGAGATTCCGGCTTTGAAGCCAAGGTAGAAGACTTGAGAAAGGACCTAGACTATCTGAAGTCTACATACTTCACTTCATTACTAGAGACTAAAGATGATTTGGACATTCCCGAGACTTCAGAGATTCCTCTGGCTACCACCAGATATGGAAAAAGGGATGAGGCAACAATTGATAAGTCTGATGTTGAGACCGACAAGGAGCATATACAGACACAAGAGGAGACCATATATAGAGACTTTCCAGATCTTGAGGAGCCAATTATGCAGTTAGTGATTCAGACATCGCTGACTGAGATATCTATGGCGACTCCTAGTGGATCTGGTACTGCTAATATTCCTTCTGAGATGACTCCGAGCACTTATGCCCAAGTCCAGACTAATGCATCGGGCACTGATGCCCAAACAGATGAAGCGACTGCATAGATAAGATCCCTTCTTTACCTCCCTCTCTGTCTTTATTTCTTTTGACTTTTGGATAATTTTGTTTGCATTTGAGGACAAATGCTTTTATTTGTGGTGGGGTGAGGCCCACCTTTTGTGTGACATTCATAATTCTTTTTTTGTTTATATATTTGGGCTTTGATCTAAATTTGTGTTATACACTGCTTTTTGTGGATGTTTGAGCTTGTGGCTCCTTGTTTTTAATTGTACATGATTTTTTACCCTTCCAAAAAAATTTGCCACCTCTGGTTTGTGTTGAATATGGCTGTTCTTTTGCAAATTTGAGTGTCGGTCTTGATCAATACTGATGGCTTGAATAGTGCTTATAATCGAAAAAACACGAATGGTGTGGCTACGACGAGGCCAATTGATGTTGCATAGACAATATATGAATTCTTTGCATCTCGTTGTGACTAGACAAGTATCGAATTGAGTTTCTCATAATAAACATTGCACACTAGCGAAAGTGTGAAGTCTTGTTTGACATTGGTGTCAATGCCTTGTATGATGAGCTTACCGTGACCCATGTGTGATGACACCTAGAATTTGCCCCGCTGGTCCAGTTGACTAAGTGATACAATTTCTTGAGATGATCTTAGGCAACTTTAAAAAGTGTGAACCAATTTGAAATTATACCTCTTTTGTGGTTTACCTTGTGAGTGTGTGAACCTCTATTGAGCACCCTTTGAGCCTTACCCTTTTCTTGGGAGAAACTTGATAACATTGTGACCTTTTATTGATACATTACCCATAATCCTCATGATTTGTGGTTTGTTTGAATAGCCAACTTAGACCAAAAGCCTATGTTGGGGGTGTGGTGAAAAGAGAAGGTAAATAAAGAAAATGCAAAGAAGTCCCTTTTGCCCATGTTTTGAGAAAAATGGAACCCCTCCATATAAAAAAAAGAAGAGAAAAAGAAGAAGAGGTTGAAAAAGAAAAAGTTGTGGAATAAAATTGTGAAAATAAAAAGAAAATGGGGTTTCCAATGGTCCACGGGAGATGAATAAGAGGTGACTTTTGATATTGAATGAAAATGATGAAGAAAAGGAAAGAAGGTGTTGTTCACATCACATTTCATGAGGATAGAAGCCATTGAGCCTAAATGACCATACCTTTACACTCAGCCCCAGTACAAGCCTTAAAAATACCTTTTTGATCTTGAATGAGCTGAAACAAAAGTCGATTGAAAAATAAGGGCAAACCTATGGGTGAAATCATGCATCGTGTTTATCTTTATGAGTATGAGTGTTGATCTTGATTCCGGAACTTTAAATGATTGAGCCATTGTGTGTGAATATGGAATCATTCTTTGTTTGAGGGCATTTGAATACCTTTGTTGAGCTTGAACTTGCATTTGAAGCAAGTATAGTGGGCTTGAGATTCTTTGGTAATGGTGAGTCACAACTTGAATCTTTGAGTACACAATTGATCCTTGCATGAGTAAGTTGAGTCTTCCTGTGCGTATTCATGATTGAGCCTTGTGTAGGACTATTTGATACATCTTTTTTGAACTGTTGAACTTGAGTTTTACTTGAGGACAAGCAAAAGTTTAAGTTGGTGGTGTTGATGAGTCCACAATTTGGACTCTTTTAGGGCTTTATTTTGATAAATTTAGTGTTCTCGAATTCATATTTTGTCTCAATAACTGATGTAAATCCTTGAGTTTCAGGTATTTGGATTTAGAGACAAAGCATGGACACTATTGGGCAAAAAGGAACAAGGCAGCTGAAAGAACGAAGAAAAGACGTCTTGAGGATCGCCTAAACCATTAGGCGAGTTGCCGAATGGCCAAGGTCTCGCCTGACGTTCCAGTGTGCCAAGATCTGAAGGATAAAATTGAGTCGGCGAGATAAAGGAGCAGTCGATGAATCATCGAACGATTCCGCGATGCAGTGCTATATCGCCCAAAGTTACAGAACTTGAATTTGCTAAATGCCAATGCAGAAAGCCGATGAACTAGACCAAAGGGTGGATCGCCGAGTGGATCGCCAATCCTGACTAACTGCGCCGAGTGGACCTTCACAACATACTTTTCGACAACTATAAATACTTGTTTGAATTTTTTGTTTAGTAGGCAATCAGCTTATGAATTTTTAGATTTACTCAATTTTAGAACTTGGTTTTTGGAAACATTTTCCCTTAGCTTTGGAGATTTTGAAAATCCCCATTTTGAAAAAACTGGAAGTGGGTATTGAAGATTCTTCATCTTAAACGTTTGTAAAGACCATATCAATTGTACCCAATTGATGGAAACACATATTGGTATCGATTTCTATCTTTTTACTATGTCTAGCTATAACCCCAATTCTTGGGGTGTGATTATGTGATTATGGGTTGAATTAACTGTTGGGTATTGCTAATTGATTGTTTATTCGCTATTTAAAAGTGATTTTGTTTAGAAATGTGGTTGAATTTAATGGGTTGTAGTTGTAAATACAATCTTAGCTTCATGTTTTTGGCTTGCTTAAGAGAGAGGTCGTAAAACCAAAATTATTGAATCGATGATCTGTGGGTATTGGGTTGGCATGGGTTTAGCTCGAGAGAGTGAATCCTAAATCATTTCCCACACGTTCATCTTGAGATAGTGAATGGTAAGCAAAGACTGTGCTTCATTGCAGCTTATTGGTGTTCGAGAGAAATGAATTCGATTCGGGGTAAATTGTTCGACAAAAAGTTTAACCCTACTAAAGTCTAGCTTATTCACTGATTTACAATGGTTTACTATTAATTGCAATTACCCGGTTGTTTACCTTAGTCCATAATCCTATCACATCCCAAGAATCCCGTCTCCATATTCGTATTTTCGTGTTAATTGCTTGTTTTAGTTGCTAGTTGACTACAGACCCCCTCTTTTTGATACTTGACACTTGTGTCACCCTTTAATTTATCATGTTTTTTTTCTTCGTGAATGTTTATAGCTATAATTGACTTGAACACATTTATGTTTTTTGATTGATTCTCAATTACGAATTGCTCCCTTGGGACTTGACCCCAACTCACTAGTTGGGTTATATTACTACTCACGATCATTGGCACTTGAATTAGAAGTAGTGTTCTGATACGTGAAATCAGCCATTAGGCAACTCGCCAAAGGGCCTCGGCGATCACCAGGCCTTCATTTCTCCATTCTTTCAGTTCACTTCGTTCCTTTTTGCAAATTAGTGTCCATGCTTTGTTCCTCAATCTAAATACCTGGAAACAAGGATTTTACATCAGTTATTGGCACAAAATAAGCATTTGAGGTCACTAAATCTATCCAATTAAACCCCTAAATGAGTCCAAATCGTGGACTCATCAACACCCCAACATAAACTTTTGCTTGTCCTCAAGTAAAACTCAAGTTCAACAGTTCAAGAAGGATGTATCAAACAGTGCTACACAAGACTCAATCATGAATGCACACAACAAGACTCAACTTACTCAAAGATTCAAGTGTTGACTCACCATTATCAAAGATTCTCAAGTTCACAATACTTACTACAAATGCAAGTTCAAGCTCAACAAAGGTTCTCAAATGCCCTCACACAAAGAATGATTCCATATTCACACATTATTCTTCACAATTTATAGCTCCGGAATCACAATCAACAGTCAGACTCACAAAGATGAACACATGCATGACTTCACCCATAGGTTTGCCCTTATTTTCCAACAAACAATTGTTTCAGCTCACTCAATATCACAAAGGTCTTTTCAAGGATTGTAATAGGGATGAGTGCAAAGGTATGGTCATTTAGGCTCAGTGGCTATAATCCTCATGAAATGTGGTATGAACAATTCTTTCATCCCTTTTCTTTATCATTTTCACTCATGCTCAAAATTCACCCCATTATTTACCTTTCATGGACTACCAGACACCCCATTTCTTTTTGTATGTTCTCAACTTATTCCACAACTTTTTCATTTCTTTTTCTCTTTGTTTTTTCTTGTATGGAGGGGTTCTATCTTTTTCACAATCATGGCTCAAAGGGGACTTCTTTGCATTTCTTGATCTGCCTTCCCTTTTTACCACATCCCAACTTAGGCTTTTGGCCTAAGTTGGCTATTCAAACAAACCACAAATCATCAGGATTATGGGTGAAGTAATAAAGAAAGGTCACAATTGTATCAAGTTTCTTCCAAGAAAAGGGCTAAGGCTCAAGGGGTGTTCAAGCAAAGATAACACACTCACAAGGTTGGCCACAAAAGAGGTATAACGTCAACTTATTTCACTGTTCAATAGTTGCCTAAGATCATCTCAAGAGCTTGCATCACTTAGTCAACCGGACCAACGGGGCTAATTCTAGGTGTCATCACGCATGGTTCACGGTAAGCTCATCACACAAGGCATTGACCCCAATGTCAAACAAGACTCAACACTTTCGCTAGTGTGCAATGTTCATCATAAGAGACTCAATTTGATAAACGGCTACTCACAATGAGATGCGAAAAGTCCACATATTACCTATGCAACTTCATTTGGCCTCATCGTAGTCACACATTCATTTTTGTTTGATTATGAGCACTATTCAAGTCATCGATTTTGATTAAGACCGATACTTGAATTTGCAAAATATTGGCCACATTCAAACACAATGAAGATGTGGCACAATTTTTTTGAAAAAGGGTCAAAAAGGTCAAAAATCATTTACATCAAAATAAGGAGCCACAAGCTCAAACATCCATAAAATACAGGGCCAAAACACAATTTATAGCACAAAACTCAATATATGAACAAAACTATTAATAACAAAATGTAGGCCTCACCCTACCACAAACAAAGCAATTTGTCCTCAAATGCAAGAAAATATCCAAAAAAATCAATAAAAAAGAAGACAGAGAGGGAAGTAAAGAAAAGTCCTGTCTAAGCAGTCGCTCCATCTGTCGGGGCATCAATGCCCGATGCATCACTCTGATCAAGGGCATCAGTGCCCGGAGTAACCTCAAAATGACCAGCTCCACTGGACCCACCCATGGTGGTGTTTCTCAAAGAAGTAAAGAAGTCTGGCGTGCATTCTCAAACATCGTATCCTCAAGGTCAGCCAGATCATCATAAACCTCAGCATCTCTCAAATCTATCTGCTCCTCGTCGGTCTGTGCATCCGACTCATCAGCTGCCATAGCATCCTGATGTACATCTCTGGTGGTGGCCAGAGGAATCTCAGAAGTTGTCGGGGCATCATCATCATCAGCTACCTCCAATAGGGAAGTGAAGTCCACTTCAAGTAGTCCACGTCCTTCCTCAAATCCACAACCTCGACTTTCAAAGACGTAACCTCAAAAGTCTCCGCCTGTCTACTCTCCCAAGCCTCAACTCTCCCAGTGAGAGTGTCAATGGAAGCCCGAAGGGGGGGTCAATGCAGCAAGGATGGCACTCTCAATCATCCATGAGACTACAACCTCTAATCGGGTCGCCCTTACATCAGCTGAATGGGCCAAGTACCCCATCTTCAGGATCATAGCCTGAGTAATCGTGGCGGGATGGGAAGATGTATAAGCACCCGGAGCCTGTGAAGAAGAAGTAGGAGCAGATGTACCTGAAGGCCCAGAGGCTTGAGTAGGCCAAGATGCCTCTGCAAGTATAGAGTCAATGTCCACCTCTGGAGATGTATCAATCAGAGCTGCTCTCATCCTGTCGGCCTCCTCCCGAGTGTACTCGGCCTCAATACGCCAGATGTCAGTGGAGGATGAAAGGGCAACCTCAATATCTCTAGTCGCACATGGGGGACTCCAGCATGCCGACACAGCTCAGTGATCAAGACTGGGAAAGGTAGGGATGTCTAATGCTGTTTGGCCCGCATGGCCATTTCCTGCTCTATGATCAATCCCATGTCAATACTCTTCGTGCATATGATTGACCCGAGGCAGGTCGCCATAGGATGGCATATTATGGACTCATTTTGGGATGGCATGATGGAGCTGTTGATGAATTCAAACCAATATCGTGCAACTACACTCAAGTCCTTCTTCTCAATTGGAACTGCAGCCTCAATCCACCTCGGGGTGGTATAAAAAATAAGGGTAGCCAACTAGCCTTTGAGCTCATCCAATGATTCCGTAGTGGTAGACACATTTGGGTAGTCATAGACTAACCCTTTATCAAGTACCACATTGATGTGGTCACATCTACAATGCACTATTATCTGCCGTACTATAATAGACCCCATCGATCTAAAAGAACTATCCTTCTTCTTGCCTTTAGGAACCAGGTCACCATATGCCGAGTAAAACTCCCAGACTCAAGTAGGTATGTATGGGCCTCGGGGTCTAGTGAACTGCTTAAAGCGGTGATACCGGAGAGTGTCCCTTACTGAGGAGTATTTTCCCTCAAGACCCTCTGTAGAAAGTAGCTTCTCTTCAAGGATAGTCCACAACCCATCGGCTTTTAGTCTGTTGAGCAGCCTGGGAGGAGGGACCACTTGTGGCATTGGAGCCACAGGAGGTGCCAGAGATGGCACTGCATCTGCTGGGGTGGAAGCTGCAGGGACTCTAGCTGAGTCAGGGCGAGATCTAGCACAGATCTCCGCTCTCCGGGACGGTAGTGGCTGGTCATCATCCGGATCAGAGATAACAACCTGGGTGTCTGCAAACACTTTTTTCCCTGCCGGAGTTGTGCTCCAGAACCTTAGATGTGGGTCTCTTGCCTTTGCCATTTTTAGGAGGATTTGCTCCCCCTTCATTGATCTCAATACCCTGTGCTATTTTACGGGGTGGCATATCAATGTTGGTTCTTGCCATATCTGCAAAATATAAGAAAAAGTTAGAAATAATTCAAGCTAAGTTGCAGAAAAATAGATGCAGACAGACTCGCCGAACCGATTGGCGAGCCGCCGAATATCTTTGGCGAGCTAGATCGAGCTTGCCGAAAGGATTGGCTCAAAATTTCCCAGAATATTTGGCCTGTCGCCAATGGGATGGACCTTTCGGCGAATCGCCAACAATATTCGACGAGCAAGGAATTGCTCACCGAAAGTTATAGTACATTTTAGGGATTAGGGGTGCAGAAAAAGGCGATGAAGGAAAACCTTCAACGAGTCGCCGAGTGAATTCGGTAAACTCAGGATTCTCGCCAAAAGTTATAGAACCTAACTCAAGATTAAACATGAAATTAAAGACAAAAGGAGGGAATTCGGCGAACCACCGTGTGGTTGGGTGAGCTGGACTCAGCTCGCCAAACGACCTAACGTGCCTACTTTCAACCCTATCTTCCAAATTCAACCCCGCAACCCCCAAAAATAAAATCAAAATATGAACTATTACAATTAAACTAAGACCCATTACACCCATGCCCCCGGGATACTCAGACTTCTCCCGATTTGGTCAAATTTGGCCATTTGACGACTTTTGCCCTTAAGAATGACGCCAACCGCTCTATCATTGGGAAAATTACGTCATTTGGCACAAATGTGGGTTACTTAGACTTGACCCGACTTGACCAAACAACATTTAAGCAACACCCAACAATTTTATTTACTTTTAAGCACGAAATATTTTGGGAAATAAACAATAAAGGCATTACGGGAACGATATTCGAATTAAAATAAGCAAACACATAATGAGAGAGGCCCAACACACAACACTAAGATAAGAATCATTGCATAAGAGTAAAAATCACTAATTATAGATTCAGGGTTTGGAAAACCAACCTTTGAAGCCGAATAATCAAATTGTAAAGCTAAGCGGCAACGACATCCAACTCTTAACACAAACTTGACGACTCAAATGCGATAAAAATGCAAAAATATGGAAACTATTATACGGGTGTGAATTTAGGAAGTTCAAAAGTGAGGGAAAATGAAAGAGTTTGAAAGTTTAAACCTTTGGCCTTTAAAAACCGTCCAATTCTCGCCCATTCGGCAACATAAGTTTTGCTCGCTGACCCACTCGGTGACACGCCAAGTGGGTACTTTCTTCGCTGAGTTTTACAGGACCTCCAGTTAATGTGAGGGTCCAAATGGTGGGCTAAGTCGTGATCACTGACCTAGTCGGTGATTCACCAAGTTGCTCCTGGGCTTACCAAGTTTTACCGACTCCAATTTCAAAATGTCTTGAGTCCAACAGAATTCCAAGTCGGGCTCACCGACCTCTTCGGCGAGTCACCGACTGAACTTTTTAGCTCGCCAACCTGCACTTTTCAAACACATTCCACACTTTAACATGCATAATCAACACACCATTATTTCAAACTAAAAAGGAAAGCAAATAAAAACTTGGGTTGCCTCCCAAGAAGCGCCTTAGTTAACGTCACAGCACGACGCAAGTCCACGCTCAAACCTCATTTTTGGGGTTGGCCATAGTGTCACTAGGCAACCCCCCTTGTTGTCTCTGGTTTAAATGAGATGAGATATGACCCATTTGGGTTTCTAACTGCTTGATAGAGACTGAATGGGAGGTAACTGTCTGGCTAAGGGTCTACACATCTTCCTTCATCTCTTTCAAGATCTTGTCCAACCTCTCAACCTTGTTGAGGATACGAGAAAGGATATCCTCCGACCGACCTCCCTCGGAATCCTTTGGCTTTTGATGTTCATGGGGAGGAACATACCTATCCTTCTCCTCGTCTTTCCAATTGGGATTTCGATCCCTCCAATCTCTATCATGAGCATATTAGAAATTTTGTTGATGAGGAGGTGAATTTCCTAGCCAACCAAGGAGAACGGCTCGAAAACATCAACAAAATTTCTAATATGCTCATGGGGATCCTCATGAGCCAAACCACCAAAGAGCCCCTTCAATTTCAAGAGCTGCAACATAGTACTTGTGATATAAAATACAACGTTCCCTTGAGCTAGAGCCAAGCGAATGGCACCAATTCCACCCATAAGATGTGGATCATTAACATTAGGCTCATTGACATCGTTAGGGTTTCCCATGTCATCTTGGTGGCCCACTTGGCTACCATTGCTTCCGTTCACACTCATACTACATGTTTAAAACAACAACACACAAACCAAAACTAAAAAGAATAAGTAGATTCAACTATAACTAACAAGACCAAAATTCAACTTAACTGAAAATTCTCAAACAACACTCCCCGGCAGCGGCACCATATTGATTTCACGTATCAGGACAGTTCATCCAATTGTAAGTGTCAACGGTCGTTAGTCAGTATAATAACCCAACTAAATGAGTTGGGGTCGAATCCCACAGGGAGTGGTACGTGTTTGAGAATAAATCGAAAAGCATGACTATGTTCAAATCAACCATAGGAATAGACATTTACGAATAAAACATAATTCAAAATTAAAGGGTGACATAAATGTGAAATAACATGGGGTTTTGATTGTAATTATCAACTACAACAACAACAAATAACAAGGAATAACAATAATGAGACGGGTTCTTGGGATGTTATTCAATTATGGACTAATGTAGACAAATGAGTAAATGCAACTGTTAGTAAATAGCTGTAAATTAGTGAATAGGCTAGACTATAGAGGAGGTAAACATTCTCTTTGTCACGCCTCAAATCCCATTAAGATGGGCAGGCACCCGATGACCTAAAGGCCCAAGAGAACCAACATGTAACTTGTGCTTACTATGCATATAACTATGAAAACTTGTGACAAGTTCACATAGGATGCAGCGATACGAATCAACATAAGTAGACCCAAAACTTATATACAAGACTTGGTCGTTGAGGCCACAACTTCTTAAGACGCAACTGAACTATATACATACGTCTACAAAGCCTCTAAAAGATAGAAAACCTTAGAGTAGGTCGGGACAGACGCCGCCTTACCCTTAACTATGATACAATAAAAAAATGAATCTACCAAGGACTCAGTAAAGCTCCGAATCAACCTGGAGCACACCAAAAGTAGCTGAGTGTCATGTGCGGAATTGAGAAGTTCTACAAACTGGAGTACCTGTGCCAGCAACATGAAATGTAGCGTCCCCGCGAGGAACATCAGTACAAAAAAATGTACTGAATTTGTAAGGTAATAACATATATAAAATAAGAGTTCGAATGAAACCAAGTATCAATATATGTGTGCATAAATCAGAACAGAAGACCACATTTGTTAATTCTTGTGGGATCATGTATGTTACATTCTTGTCTTTACCTTTCTATGTGTTATGATCTTTATAAGGCATGTGATACGAATGACCAGTTGATCAGTGGCAGAAGAGTATGACCCATGCTGGGCATTTTAACCCCTGGGATGCGGTCCTCATAATAACACAAATTGGGATCGATCTATGCTAGGCTTTCGCCCATGAGCTGCCACCCTTCTATACCAATTGGGATCGGCCCATGCTAGGCTTTCGCCCCTGAGCTGCCACCCTTATATACCAATTGGGATCGACCTATGCTAGGCATTTGCCCCTGGGTTGCCACCCATAATTATACAAATTGCTTCACTTAGATTCTTTAATCTTTGAGATTGTTGTTTTGGTGGTCATAATCATTTTTTAGATTTGGAAATACGGACCAGTAGTAGAAGACATGCAAATAATACTTCAAGGCATTAACAATGAAATAAGGGGCTATGTAACATCAATGCATTACTTGTGAGCTTAAATGACACAATTGTCTTCAACTGACTAAGAAGAGGATTCACCAAACTTGCTTTTGCAAATACCATTTATATATTAGCACATAGGAGGATAATTATACAAGTATAGAACACTGAACATATAATGAAGTAATTCTATACACTAAGGAGAGGGGGGAGTATTGTTAGCTATTTGGAGATATTACGTTGCCACTATTTTTCATTCACTAGGAATAGAACTTAAGAAATTCACTTATTGATATTAATACAACTATCACGATTCAACCTCTCCTTTTAGGTTTTAATCTACAATATAAGTCATGATAAACTAAAATTAGCAGCTATCAGACCGTGAGCCCCGTAAAACAGTAGCTAAAATTGACGGATAATGAGCCCATACAACCCTTAAAATAATGTGTATCACCAGACCCTCCTTCTCTGCCCAATACATACATTATATATCCTTTTCCAAGATTACCCGAGCTGCACCAACAAAAATACACATAAAACAACCTCAAATATTCTTTATCATACAACCAATTATTGAACTCACCACCCCCTTGAGTTCTTTTATGACAGCACACCAATAATTGCTCACTCAAACTCATACATAAGGAGGAAGAAAATGGAGCAGTCACCTTACCTCAATTTCTGCAACTTCTCCTTATAACTTTAATCCCTCTAGAACTTCAACTTCCTTTCACACTCAAACCAAAGAAGAAGATAAAAATATCTTAATAATTAAGGAAAGTGAGCAGTAGCTTGTGGGAACTTCTGCTTTCTACTTATAATTGAGCATGAATAACATATTTTCTAGTCTTCCATGGGAGAATTAAGCTAAATCCATAACTGTTTCTCTTACCTTGGTTTGCAGATATGAGGATTTCTTCAAGAACCTTAGAAGGAACTTTAAGGCTGTTGTTTTAATCCTTAAGAGAAAAGAGAGAGAGAGCTGGAGTTAATTCTCAATATTGTGTGTTAAAAATGAGTGAGAATAGCAGCCAATAAATATTATATTGAGGTTTCTTCACCTTTAAGAATATCCTCTAGAACCTCCCTTTTTTGGTCCATTTTCAGCCACTAATTGGTTAAGTAGGTAATGCACCTGCTTATGTACATCAAGCAGCTCAAAAGGTCAAAATAGGTGATGCACCTACTTGCTTTCACTGGGGCTTAAATATATTGGGCCTTGGCAGATTTGGCTGCTGGGCCTTAATTTCATTTTCATTTTATTTAACTTATTTTGGGCCTCAAGTGAGTCCATTAGCATAGGCCCAAATCTGATCCATAAACCTTGGCCTATTTAACTAGATCCATATAGCTCAAGTAGGTGATGCACCTACTTGGTCCTTTGGATTGGTCAATTAGTCAAAGTAGGTGATGCACCTACTTGTCACCTACTAGCTTAGTTAAGTCAAGCAATCAGCTCACTTATTTTATTACATTTTGTAAATATTAATCTCTTTTTCTTTAACTTAGCACTTAAATTTCAACATTAAGCTCATTTACCACCTTACCGTCTCGAGTTTAAATACTTCCATTGGAGTTATAACTTGCAGTACACATGCTGAAACATGTAAGACATCACATCACCTTCCGAGATAGTTTAAACCAACACTAATCATATAAGAAACATGGTCCCTCACCTATACTATAAGGCTATGTCAAGTATCACAAGAATAGAACAAGCATATGCGTAATACGGGCTGTTACATCATTTCCCCCTTAAAACATTCGTCCTCGAATGTTAGCATGGTTATCCAGCCCAAATAATTTCAAGCCTAAGTTATTATTACTATTAGTCACATAATATATATAGACTTATACTTACTTGTCAACGCCTCAACTACGCATTTTCATCCTTCTCTTTGATTTGAAAGACATGCGGATACTTCAATTTCATTGCTTCTTCCCCTTCCCATGTAACCTCTTCTATTTGTTGGTTCCTCCATAATACTTTTATAGAAGCTACCTCTTTATTCCTTAACCTCTTAACTTGTCGATCCAGAATAGCAATGGGTACTTCTTCATAAGTGAGATCTCCCGAAACTTGTACATCTTCACTAGGAGTAATACGAGATGGGTCATCTATACACTTCCGAAGCATTGAGACGTGAAATACCGGATAAACGATTGAAAGCTCTTGAGGTAGGTCTAACTCATACGCCACTTGGTCTATTCTTTGGATAATCTTATATGGACCTATATAGCATGGACTCAACTTTCCCTTTTTACCAAACCTCATTACCCCTTTCATTGGTGACACCTTTAAGAACACCCAATCCCCTATAGAAAATTCTAGTCCTCTCCTTCTAACATTCGCATATAATTTATGTTGACATTGAGCTGTTTCTAGCCGCTGTTGTATCACTTTGACTTTTTCCATTGCTTGATGAACAAGGTCTAGCCCAAATAAGGCAGTTTCACCTGTTTCGAACCATCCAACTGGGGATATACATTTTCTACCATATAAAGCTTCATATGTTGCCATTTTAATACTTGAATGGTAGCTATTATTGTATGCAACACTTGATCAATGACAAATGATCATCCCAACTGCCTTTGAAGTCTAATATACAAGCTCGCAGCATATCCTCAAGTGTTTGAATGGTACGCTCTGCCTGACCGTCTGTTTGAGGGTGAAAGGTTGTACATAAATTCACTTGTGTTCCCAAACTCTTCTGAAATGACTTCCAAAAAGTTACAGTGAATTGAGCTCTCCTATCCGATATAATAGAGATTGGCACTCCATGTAGCTGAACTATCTCTTTAATATACAACCTTGTATACTCTTTAACTGTATAAGTAGTCCTCAACGGTAAGAAGTGTGCTGATTCGGTGAGTCTATCAACTATTACCCATATTGAATCAAACTTCCGAAATGAGCGAGGCAAACTAGTGACAAAATCATGTTGATCATGTTCCACTTCCAAATTGGAAGTTCCATACGCTGCATATAACCTCAGGGCTTTTGGTACTCCACTTTTACTTGTTGACAATTTGGACATTGAGCCACGAATTCCGCAATGTTCTTCTTCATGTCCCTCCCACCAATACATTTCTTTCAAGTCATGATACATTTTAGTTGACCCTGGATGGACAGAACATCTTGAATGATGTGCTTCCATCATAATCCTATTTCTTAATTCATCTACATTAACACACAATCTATTTTAACATCGAAGTACTCCCTCTTGCGTAAGCTCAAATGCCTTTATCATACCCTGTTGTACATTCACCGTAAGCTTTAATAGAATAGGATTAGTGTACTTCTTCTCTTTCACTTCCACTACTAATGAGGATTCTGCCGCATTTTGCATAATAACCCCTTCGTCTGGAGATTCAAGAAGGCGAACCCCCAAGCTAGGTAGTTGACATAGATCCTTAGTTATTTCTTGTCTTACCACAGACTTCCCATATGTGCTTGCCATTATTTTACGACTTAACACATCAGCCACTACATTTACTTTCCCAGGATGATACAAGATATCAATGTCATAATCTTTTAATAGTTCCAGCCATCTTCGCTACCTCAAATTTAGGTCCTTTTGCTTTAAATATGTATTGCAAAATTTTGTGATCAGTGTATATGTCAACATGAACTTCATGTGGCCGCAACTGCCTTGAGCCATAAGCTATTACTTTACCATGCTGCATCAATACACATCCTAGGCCCACTCCTGAAGCATCACAATACACTGAATACTCTTCTGTTCCTTCTGGAAGTACCAATACAAGTGTAGAAGTTAATTTATTCTTCAGCTCTTGGAAGCTTCTTTCACATGCATCACTCCATTGAAACTTGGTTTCTTTGTATGTTAGCTTTGTTAAGGATGCAGCAATGGAAGAGAATCCTTCAACGAACCTTCTGTAATAACCTGCCAATCCAAGAAAACTACGGATATCTGTAGGTGTTGTAGGTCAAGCCAATTTTTCATGGCTTCTATCTTTTGAGTATCAACCTTTATTCCTTCGTCAGATACAATATGACCTAAGAATGCCACAAATTTCAACCAAAACTCACATTTAGAGAACTTTGCATACAACTTAAGATCACAAAGAATTTGTAAAACCTACCGCAAGTGATTAGCATGGTCATCTTCCTATGTTGAATACACCAAAATGTCATCTATGAATACTATCACAAACACATCTAGAAATGGCTTGAACACCCTATTCATCAAATCCATAAAAGTTGCTGGTGCATTTGTTAGCCCGAATGACATGACTAAAAACTCAAAATGACCATACCGTGTCTGAAAAGCTATCTTGGGAATATCTTTGTCTTTGACACTTACTTGGTGATAACCCGACCTCAAGTCGATCTTTGAAAAACACTTAGCACCTTGTAACTGATCAAACAAATCATCAATTCTAGGGAGGGGATATTTGTTCTTAATCGTTACCTTATTCAATTGCCGGTAGTCAATACACATTCTTAACGAGCCATCTTTCTTACGTACAAACAAAACTGGTGCCCCCTATGGGGACATACTATGCCTTATGAATCCTTTTTCTAATAAGTCTTTTAATTGCTCCTTCAACTCCCATAATTCTGTCGGGATCATTCTATATGAAGGGATGAAGATAGGTTGAGTATCTGGAATCACATCAATACCAAACTCTACTTCTCGTTCTGGGGGCAAACCCGGAAGATCTTCAGAAAATACATCAGGAAATTCATTTACCACTGGAATTGATTGAAGAGTTGGTGGCTCTACATCTATATATTTCACTCTGACCAGATGACATATGTATCCTTTGGACATCATCTTCTTTGCCTTAAGATAAGAAATAAATTTACCTCTTGGCGCCCCAATATTACCTTTCCATTCGAGGACTGCCTCTTTTGGAAACTGGAAATGCACTATCTTAGTTCGGCAATCTACCGTGGCATAACAAGAAGCTAACCAATCCATACCCATTATAACATCAAAATCTACCATTTCTAGCTCAACAAGATCAGCCAATGTATCACGATCACAAATAGTTACAATGCAATTACGATAAACCCTTCTAGCCATAATAGACTCACCAATCGGTGTAGATACTTCAAAGTCTTCACTAATAATTCTGGTGTTCTTTTGAACTTCCCAGCAATCAATGGAGTAGCATATGACAATGTAGACCCCAAATCAATTAATGCATATACATTATGTGTAAAGATGGACAATATACCTGTAACCACATCCGGCGAGGCTTCCAAATTTTGTCGATCCTAAGAGCATATGTGCGATTCTGAACTCCACTAGAATTAGCTGCTCCCCTAGCTCCTCTACCACGATCAGTAGGCATTTTTTCCCTACCTAAAGAAGGTGCTGATGATGAGGATGCAACAAATGATCTAGTAGGTTGTGCCACACCACCCACACCCCTATGAGGGAAATTTCTCATCATATGACCTAGTGTAGCACACCAAAAACAAACATTTGTCCCAAACCGACATGCACCTAAATGATTTATTCCACATTGTTTACAAGACTGTCGAGGAGGTCTTGATTGGCTCATACTTCCCTGCTCTTGGTACCCCGTTGTTCGTGAACCTTGGCTTTCACCTCTTTGCCCAAATGGATTGCCCCTAGACTCTTGAAACCGAGGTGGGGCACTAGTTGTAGAGTAGGAAGATGATGTCCTAGGCGGTCTGTTAAAGAACTGAGGCCTAAACTCACCTTGGGATAGTGTAAACTGCCCCATGGATCTGGCCCTCTTAGAATGTCCTATTTTTGACTCTTGTGTCCTTCTTCTTTGCCTTTGATCCTCCAACTTTTGCGCAAAAGCTTGCATCTTGCTATGTCCATATCTTTATTCAACGAAGCAATGGTACAATCTCTAACCAGATATGAATCTAATCTATCCACATATCGATGAACTCTATCCTCCATAGTAGCAACTACATTAGGAGCATACCTGGACAAGGAATTAAATTTGAGACTGTACTCTCTCACGCTCATACTTCCTTGGTGGAGATTTAAGAACTGATCCGCACGGGCCTCTTGGATCTCCAAGGGCACCTAATGGTCAAGGAATGCCTTTTTGAACTCTTTCCATGTAGCAGAAGGTTCATCTGTTCCCCTAGATTGCTTCCAAGCTTCATACCATAATATAGCCATACCATTTAATCTATATGCTTGTAACGACCCGAGAGCACCCCCTAGTCGTTACCGGCGTATTCAACCTCTCGGAAGTTTTATACAATCCCTTAGCATTCGTCATAGCATTATCATAGAAAAATAGCGGAAAATTTAAAACTTTTCATAATATAACACATGACTTAGAAAGTCACCTCATTTAAACCCTTAATACAAAATCGGAATACTACGTCTCAAAGTAGCCATCTTAAAACATGACTACAACACAAGAGGGACACATCCCTTACAATACAA
>JAJOOS010013447.1:0-12551 GCA_029582725.1 Solanum chiquidenum
TGAAGACAAGAATACATATTTTTAGAACTTATAAAAATAAGAATGTAAGTTGTTAGATAAGTCACAATAGTTAGGCCTACTTTATATTCTTTTGACATCACTCCTTTATGAAGAAATTATATTTACTATTATTACTATCTCTATTTTTAAATCACATATTGCTAAAATATTTTAATCTCTTAACATGCTATTTTCAAGATTTTAGATATGTCAACGGGTTCAAAATACAATGTACATACATATATCTGTCATACACATAAAGGTATGAACTTTATATTTTCTCTACATAACATATTATTTTTATCTACTATCCCTCTTACGAATGTTATTTATTTATTTTTATAAGTTATAAATCCCTACACTTAAATATACATATTATTTTACTACATCTAATCTATCGTCAATTTGTCCCTACATGTAAATAAATAATAAATATTCATATGTCTTAAACAACTGTACATACTATACTGAAGATCACAAACTTTATATAATATTTTAATATCTAGTATCATTTTTTTTATTTTTTTATTTTTAGAGATCTACATTCTATAGATTTTCATTCAAATTACACACCATATATTACTACGTATTTACACTCAACTACTATCTTATTTTTATTTCACGTCTTAATAAGACGACCGATTTTTGCAAATTCTACATCTATGTATTTTTAGGATGAGTTTATTATGATACAACTATATTTTTTTACATATGAATTTATTATACATTTAAGTACATTTATTTATTTATTTTTACAATATGGTAAAAATACTACTATTAAATCTATTTTATAAGACATATACATGCCGTACCTTGTATTTTACTCTTTTTTAAAACTAACTAATTAACTTATCATTAATTTTTAAAGCAAATAAATAAACAAGTATTTCCTAATTATATTTTCCTAAATTGAGTTTAAGGACTATCTTCGGATAGACTCTGAGGGATGCTTAATACCTTCCCCTCGAGTAACCAAAACCCTTACTCAGAATCTCACTGGTTTCGCAGATTAAAACAGAGTTTACATTTACATATAAAAATGGTTTTCCTAATATTTTCCTTAAAATTTAGGTGGCGACTCTAAAACAAATAAAACAAATTTTCCAAAATCAGAATGTCAGCCATATTATGTTGTGAACTGTTTCGGCCTGTTCGAAATAGGGTGCGACACCAGGTTCAGCCGAAGTCACTTAATTGAGGCTTAAGAATGAAACTATCTAGGCTCAAAATGTTGAACTTAAAGAAAAGCTTATCAAATTCCATGATGCTTCCAATGATCACCTCACTCTTGTCATTCAATCCCTTACTCAAAACCCTCCCTCATCCTAGTCTCTACCCAGTCTTCAGATCCAATCCTTCCTTTTTTTATTCCTTTTTTTTGTGTGGGCAGTGTCCCGGGGTTCTCTTAGCAGTTTGGTTATAATGTATTTAATACTCTTCTTATGTAATGAAATGAATCTCTGTTTTGTTAATGGCCTTTCTAAATTTACGCTTTTTCTTTTATGCTTGTTTTGCTAATTGGCCATGATTCTACCATACTTGCTTACTTTTAATCCTTGTTTAATACATTTATTTTTTATGATGCCAAAAGGAGGAAAATATTATATGCTTAGGGCGAATTGGCTTATGAAGTAGGGGGAAGTTTAGGATGAATTGGCTTATGAAGTAGGGGGGAGTTTGTTGACAGGGGGAAGTGTTGTGTTCATTGTTTGTCTGTGGGTCAATTTTTGTAATCATCAAAAAGGGGGAAAATATTATTATTTAGTTTTGATGATTTGACAAACAATGGAATCTGGTAAGGGGACCTTATCCCATTTGAGAATGATGTTCCTATGCGTGAAAAGGACAGCTGGAAAAGTAATCTGCACAGAGTACACTCTTCCATCTGTCGGACTGCAGGAGGTGGTGCGCGTTTGTGCAGTATGGCAGGGTCGTTGACCAATAACCTTCTTCTAGGGTTTTGTGTCTATTACTTATAAGGCTCACTTCAATAGACATATCCTCATTTTTTGCAATTCTGAAAAAGATTGAAGAATTGCAAATGCCATTCTCCAGAAATATTCTACTCAAGAACAACATCAAGGGACCTAATAGAGCTGTCTTTGTTCCTAGTTGTCTTAGGTTTATATTTCAGTTTTTAACTTTGTAGATCTATTCTTGTGCTATAAAGGAATTAGATCAGTTAGTGTTTTCATCAGTAAATTTGGAGTTGTAGCTAGAATTAGCTATGTGAGTTGTTGAAGTCTAAATCAACTAGAGTTAGTTGGTTTAGTGGGCAATAGAATTATTGCTTAGTTTGATTTGTAGCAGAGTTGCTACATTAAGGGGTAATGGATTAAACAGGTTTAATTCCTAGGTTGCAAGAGTTTGTAATCTAAATATTTTCTCTCTTTTGAGTGGAATGGAGTTGGTTGAAATCTTGTGAGTACAGGTCATGGTTTTCACCGCCCTTGAGCAAAGGGGTTTTCACGTACACTGCTTGTTTCTTTTACTTTAGCATTTTTTATCTTATTTACTGTTCTTGCTGAGTCAAGAGACCTGGTCCGTTGACATATAGTGGACACATACATTTTAACAAGGCCCTAACTGTGAAGACGAAACAAGAACATGGCAAGAAAGTCCCTGAGTAGTGATTTATCAACTAAGGGATCTCGGAACTGCAGAATCGCCATAAAGTTTTCTTCATGAGAATGTCAAACCTCGTGTTTCTGGTCCACACAATCCTCTATTTTGTGGCTTTGCCCTTACTTTTACCACCCTTCCTTTTCTGCACACCACCATGTTTGTGGTACTGTGCTTTTTCAAATGTTTAGGATTATCAGCAGGCGCTTCGTTGAGATCACTCTATATTCTAGTTAGCTTTGGTTAGCCTCCTTGTATTCCTGAGGACTTCACATTTACTGGCCAGTTAGTAGTTTTCATGTGTCGTGGGTCTTGTCCTGACATCCTTCCTTAATAGTAGAGGTTGTTGTTCATCCTGTATTCCTAAGATACTTAGAACAAAACTTTGAAGAACTTGGTAAGAAACAATAAAGTTTTAAAGAGTATTCTCAAAACTAGAAAATTAAAACTAGTAGAGAAAATAGAATCAGAAACAGATTAGAAACAATATACAAAATATTTTTCTCAAAGAAGAAAATCGAGCCCACTGAATGCACAGTGTCCCCTTAAGGAAATTATTCCCCTCAAGTACCCGAGGTTAATGAAATATATTCTTCCAGGATAGAACGATCTTACTCACCAGCGTATTGATATCTAAAACTACGGTGTCAGTGAACCACTCCACAGCAGTAAAGTACACTTAGAATACTAGATTTAGTAGTAGTAGAAGAAGTCCAGAAAATTGATTTTATTAAAATGAGAGGAAATCTCTCAATTTATAGAAACAAATGATAGTGTGAAAATGTTCTTATTGTGCCTTACCGGAAAGTTCACAACCCTTTGGAAAAGTCACAATCGTTCGAAAAGGTCACAACCTTTCATAAAAGGCACAACTTTTCATAAAAGTCGCAACTCTTCATAAAAGTCGCAACTTTTCATAAAAGTCACAACTCTTCATAAAAGTCGCAACTCTTCATTTTCCATTCACACCTTTTAAAACCCAACAGAGGCTTCATAGATAAATAGAGTTGATGAGTTTTTCAGTATTTACATTCTTTGAAATGTTTTGCAAAGTATAAGTATTTCTATTGATTATTGTTCAGACTTTATGAGTTGAGTATTTGAGTTTAACAGATTTAATTCAGTTTTAAGCCTTTTATTGCTTGAGTTAGTTTTCCGCTTGTAGTCAGCTAGAATGAGAGTTCGTTTGGGGACCAATAATGGTTCTCGAGTGCCAGTCACGTCTAGGGTGTAGGCTCGGATCTTGACATTAACAATATGTTGAAAACAAGTAATCGGTGACTTCTTATCACCTTAGGAACAAGCAATTGATAACTTATTATTATTATTAAGAACGAGTAGATTGTGTTTTGTTATTTGGTTGAGAACAAGTAATTGGTGACATAACTTATTGTTTAAAATACTAATTGATGATTTAACAATATGCTGAGAAAAGTAATTGACGACTTATTTTATTACATTAAGAACACCTTATTTATTATATTAATTAAGAGCAAGTAATTGTAAAGAATAGCAGAAGAAAAGTATAATTCGAGAACCTTCTGCTAGCCCAAGATCGTTAACTAAGATCGGAAGATTCAACTAAAGAAGAAGAGGAAGCTAGAAAGTTAAAAAAAAAATTGGAAAGAAGAACTTTGTAATGGGAGAAGACTCTTTAAGTGCTTTGATTTTTCCTTGAATACAAATGTACAAGGCCATCTCCTATTTATACTTGTCTAGGAATGGTTCTAGAAACTCTTCAAGATACATCTATGAGAAAGTTCTAGTGAACTTATCTTCTAGCAACTACTCTAAAATATCTAGATATTTCCTTAAGACAACTACTCTAGAATATCTAAATATTTCTTCAAGATAATTTCCAAGTTTCTATACTAGGACATTCTAGAGAAATCTATGTTATTCAAAAAATCATCTTTTAACTTTTTTCACAATAATTTGTGACATACAACTATTTTATGAACATTATTTTGTTTATAATTTTGGGCGTTCAATAAGGGAGTCAAAAGTGAAAAATAGACCAAGAGTGATTGATGATTGAACAAGTGGTTGTATTTAAAGTTAATTATGATAACACTCACCAAATCATGATCAGTAGGGTATAACTTCAGTGCCCTTAAGATTACTACAAATAACATCCATTTTAGCAATGAAATGAGTTATAGCCAAACACATATCTATGACTTATTTTAGATCATAAATTTCAAAAATCTCTTCTTCTTTTTTCTTAAATTTCATGCTGAGTCAAACTATATCCCATAAATTAAAAAGGAGGAAATACCTTATAACAAAATCAAATCCAAAGATATATCCGAGTATTTATTTTAAAAGTCAGCTTTTATGAATAGGTCATCAATCAAGTTGGATTAAAAAAGAACGATAATTTCACTTGAGAGATATGTTAGATACAATAAAGAAAGGGAAGTTGATTAACTCTTTAGGAATGAACAAAAACAGGAACTTGATTTCAAGTTGTAGATAACTTGAGAAGGGAAGCAACAATCTGTGAAGATAATGCTTTAGGGGTTAGATTTAGTTTCTAGGTTGCAATTCTTGTAAATTGAATTCTGTTAAGGCTCATTATTTTAGTGAACTTGAGATAAATCATGAAGAGATGCAGGTCATGATACAATTGAAACGTTTCTTGAAAAGTCAAAGTTGTGATTCTTTATTATATGAATATATGAAAGTTGAAGTCGAACAAATTATAGTTACCAATTTACTAGACCACAAAATACCAAAAACAAACTTACACCAAAATATTTTAGAATTATGATAATATAGTATTTTTACATATCAAAAACCAAAATTAAAGAACCGACGTTTTTGATACCGTATTGTACCATATTGTTAGACCATCAGCTTGATAGTTTGAGTGACTCGAATTTTACAAGAGATTTACTTGATGAACCTAGTCAGGGCCCAAACTTCGATCAAAATCAAGTTTACTTGAGACAAGATATGGGTATTCATGATGTGGCTTAGGCATGAAAGTCAAGATGTGGATATATAAGACATGACAAGAGGTGAAAAATCTAAGGCAATGCAAGGCTATGGTTGTAACATACCATACCCCTATGAAATCTTCTGCTTGACTGCTTCGTTGCTGATGCCACTACGGATCACTAGGACTAGGAGGGAGTGAGGATATTGAGGTCTGACCCCTCATCAATAATTTTAAATAAAATGAGGTCTGATTCATTAAATTTTCAGTCATTTTCTCTCCTAGTCCTCACTGAACTTTTCTTGATTACGCAATGTATAATATTCCAACAAATACAAGCATGAGAATGACAGCACTTGCTCATTCTAACCTTGACATTATTTTCTGAAAAAAAATAATTATGTACTAAAGATTTTCGATATATAATTGGCTGCATAAAGTCGTCAATTCTCCTTGACATAGTCCACATTAAAATTAGTCCTTCCAAATTTATAAGTAGCTACTCCTATAAAAGTACTATCATATTTAGTATCAAAAAATCACAACACACACATAACATGGCTCCTAATTATGTGATGATGGTTGGTTTGATAATATTAATTTACTTTTCACTATCTTTTGGTGATGATGCTATGTTACCAACACACAACAATCTCATAGCCAAACCTAACTGCAAAAGAAGTTGTGGCAATGTCAGCATCCCTTTCCCATTTGGGGTTACCCAAGATTGCGTTTTATACAATCAATTCCTTGTCACTTGTGATTACTCCTTTGAACCTCCCCGGCTTCTTTTCTATGACTCCGCTATTCAAATAACAAACATATCTCTCACTGGGCAACTTACAATCTTACAATTCATATCCAAAGATTGTTATAAATCCGGGATAAACACGGAGAATAACACACCATGGATAACATTAACACCATTGCTTGCTGTTAGCAACACCGCGAATAAGTTCATCGCGATTGGCTGCGACACATATGCTATAGTTCAGGGTTATTATTCAAAGTTTGAAAATATGACGACTATGCATTACTCCTACATAACAGGATGTACGTCCATGTGCAATAGTCTTGATGATGCTGATAATAACACATGTTCGGGAGTTGGTTGTTGCAAGACATCCATCCCTAAGGGAGCATGGAATGTTACTATAACACTAAGTAGTTATTATAATCATACTTATGTGAATGATAACCCTAGTTGCAGCTATGCTTTTGTGGTCGAAGATACTAACCCTTACGCTAATTTTTCGAAGAATAACCTCGAAAGTTTGAAGAACAAGGATGAGCTTCCACTTGTGCTAGATTGGGTAATTGGTAAAGGAACATGTGAAATAGCTAAGAGAAACTCCACTGCATATGGATGTAAGAGTGAAAACAGTGATTGTTATGATAGTTCAATTGGATATAGATGTTCCTGCATGCAAGGATATGATGGGAATCCATATCTGAAAGATGGATGTCAAGGTATGCATACGTTTACTTGTTTGGTTGGCAAGTCCAAAATAACTTATATCAAGATTAATAATTAGTATCGAGATAAGTTATCGCTCCTCTTAGATGGTATAATAATCCTGGGATAACTTATCCGAGGATAAAATAAGTGAGTGATAAAAATATCTATTTAAACCCTTTCTATACATTGCTTTTTTTATATATTTCACGTTATCATACGTTTGTACTCTACGAGTCTGCAGATATCGACGAATGTATAGATCGGCAACCAGATTATAGATGTGCCAAAGATGCCATTTGCCAGAATACAGAAGGGAATTATACATGTATATGCCCTCCAGATTTTAGTGGTAATGGTACTGTATGTAATCGTGACAATCCTCAGAGAATAACTCAAAATATTTATTTTGTTATAGGTACCTCTCTTGACTTCTTTCAAATCGATAACAATTTTATTTTTACAAACTACATACATCAACCTAAAATATCTAATAAAGTTTATATATTTTTATACAGGTGTTACAGCAGGGGTTGCTTTTGCGATTATTATTGTTTTTGGCTGGTCATACACTGCATTCCAAAGGAGAAAGATGTCAAAGATGAAGAAGAAGTTTTTTCAGGAAAATGGTGGATTAGTTCTACAACAGCGACTTACAAGGGAAGAGGGATCAAGTCATAATAATACAATAAAGATTTTCACAGCGGAAGAGCTAGAAAAGGCAACTAATGGCTTTGACAAAGATAGAGTTGTTGGTCAAGGAGGTTTTGGAACTGTTTACAAAGGATATCTGAAAGATAATTGCATCGTTGCCATAAAAAAATCTAAGGTAATTGATCGCAATCAGATCGAACAATTCATTAATGAAGTCCTTGTCCTTTCCCAAATCAACCATAGAAATGTGGTTAAGCTCTTAGGTTGTTGCCTCGAGACGGAAGTTCCACTATTGGTGTATGAATTTATCAGCAATGGAACACTTTCTGAACACTTACATGATAAATTGAAGGCATCGAATCTTTCTTTGGATATTCGTCTGAGAGTTGCTGCAGAAACTGCTGGAGTACTTTCCTACTTACACTCAGCAGCTTACCCTCCTATTATCCATAGAGATATTAAGTCAGTCAACATTCTTTTAGACAAAAGCTACACAGCCAAAGTGTCTGATTTCGGAGCATCCAGGTTGGTTCCTGCTGATCAAACAGAGCTATCTACATTAGTTCAAGGAACCCTAGGATATCTAGATCCTGAATACTTGCAAACAAATCAACTCAATGAAAAAAGTGATGTATACAGTTTCGGAGTAGTGCTTGTTGAGCTCCTAACAGGTAGAAAGGCTCTGTGTTTTGAAAGACCAGCAGAAGAGAGAAGTTTGGCTCAATATTTCATATCTTCAGTGGAGAAGGGTCTTTTGCTCGATATTCTAGACGATAATATAGTTTGTAATGAGATAAATGAAAGAAAATTGAAAAATGTTGTTATGCTTGCACAAAAGTGCTTAAATGTTAAAGGAGATGAGCGACCTACAATGAAGGAAGTTGTAGCAGAATTGGAAACTGGATTGAGATTGAAGCACTCGTGGGCTCAAACTGATCGACATTCAGAGGAAAAAGAGTCCTTACTGCCTGGCACACAAACATTGAGATTTGGATACGAATATAGTGAACACAGTACGGATGCTGATAGTATAACGAGTCATGTAACTTTACCATTTCCTGGAGGAAGGTGATCGATCATGCATGTTGATTTTTCTCAACAATATAAACTCAGAACCAGAGGCGAATTCAGGATTTCAAGAAAACGGGTGCACCATTGCTTTAGAATTTCATTTTTTTTTTTGAAAAAACGAGTGTTATTAGTTACTAAAAAAATTTGAAGTGAATTGTGGCTGGCTGGGATTGAACTCAGGACCTTGGTGTTAAAATCTGACTGTCAAACCAGTGAACCATCCAGCAACTTTAAGAAAGGGTTCAACAAGTGTTTATTTAATATGTTCTTTAACAATTATACAAGTAATATATCAATTTTAGTCGGAGGACCACGGGTTCGGGTGACCCAAATTTTACACATAGATTCGCCACTACTCAGAACGGCCATGGCTTCAACATGTATTTCTTTTTTCTCTTGGGCATGTTAGAAATAGGAACTAAGTTTGATTTAGTTGCATCTATTTTATGTTGCCAATCTGTGTTTACAAACAGAATTACTGATTTTAATAAACTTTGCAGAAACACGAAGTAACCAAAGTTTAACAAACCAGTAAGAGTAGATGAACAGAAATTAATTAACAAACTAAAATCTGGAAAAACGTACCACAATCTGTAAAGACAGAATCAGAAAAAAGATCAAGCCCACTGATGAGGGAGAAATGCCTTTTCACTAAAGCATAAGAAGACTTTTCAAGTTCCCAACTTTGATTTTTCCTCTTTTTCCATTTTCCCTCCATTTCCCATTTCCATCTTCCCTCCATTTCCCATTAACTCTTGCTACATACCCAACAATCCCCCACATGAATGGGGAATGGTTATAACATAAGGAATGCACGGACGAGTGTGTACTTTACAAGAAAGGATCAATTGCATCTGGATAAGTAGGTTTCCCCTTGGACTTTCCATAGTGAACATATGTCGGATATACTCGGTCAATCGGTAGATGCGATATCTTTGAACCGTCGAGCTTTGGTGTATACCTAGACAACCATATGTCACACAATTAACCCTTTACCGTTTATGGTTCTTACAGTTGTGTTCGTTTCAACCATGAACACCTCCTAGTTTCATGAGTGTATAGAGAATAGGCTTTTGACATACAATTGTCTTTGAAGCGGCTTACACTTCACACTCACATAGGTGATTTCTAACCGTGTCATCTCGTAGATACACTATTTGGTCAAATTTGTCAAACTTAGCAAATCATTAAAAACTTTAATCTTTATTAACTCATTAACAAGCCTTAAAGTCTTAACCTTGTTCCTAAACATTGTCTTCATCATGAGAATGGATTGAGTTGATTGACAATGTCGAACCGTCAGTCACAACTTTGTTTTCCTCCTTGAATCTAGCTCTTGGGATCTCCAGTCTGCTAGATAGAGTTACCGCCATGCTGACTTGTCCTAAGCTGTAAACCCATTCCCTTAGATGATCTTTCAACTGCCTCTCTCACTAGGCCCTTTGTTAGTGGATCTGACACATTATCGTTTGACTTCACATAGTCAATTGTGATAACTCCACTAGAGAGCAGTTGTCTTACGGTATTATGTCTCCGTCGTATATAACGAGACTTCCCATTGTACATAACGCTCCCTTCCCTACCTATTGCTTCTTGACTATCGCAATGTATGCAAATAAACCCACAGGTTTGGGTCAGAATGGAATATCCTCTTGGAAATTCCGGAGCCATTCAGCTTCTTCACCAGCCTTATCTAAAGCAATAAATTTAGATTTCATTGTGGAGCGAGCGATACATGTCTGTTTGGACGATTTCCAAGAAACTGCTCCTCCACCAAGTGTAAACACATAACCACTTGTGGATTTTACTTCATTTGACCCGGTGATCCAATTTGCATCACTATATCCTTCAATCACGGCAGGATATTTATTATAATGCAAAGCATAGTGTTGTGTATGTTACACGTTTCATTGCCATCCAGTGAGTTTGATTCGGATTACTAGTGAACCGACTCAGTTTGCTAATAGCACAGGCTATATCTGGTCGTGTACAATTCATAATATACATCAAACTTCCCAACACTCTGGCATATTCTAATTGATAGTCACTTTCACCTACATTTTTTTTAAATATAAAGCTTAAATCAATTGGAGTTTTGACAACATTGAAATTCAAGTACTTGAACTTATCCAATACTCTTTCAATATAATGAGATTGAGATAATGCTAGTCCTTGAAGAGTTTTGAGAATTCTGATCCCTAAGATCAAATCAGCAACTCCTAGGTCCTTCATATCAAACTTGTTGGACAGCATGCGCTTAGTAGCATTTATATTATCAATATTTTTACTCATTATTAACATGTCATCAACATAAAAACGAACAATGACTTCATGATTCGGAACGGTTTTAATGTAAACACATTTATCACATTTGTTAATCTTGAATCCATTTGCCAACATTGTTTGGTCAAATTTAGCATGTCATTGTTGAGGTGCTTGCTTGAGCCCATAAAGAGACTTCACAAGTCTGCACACTTTCTCTTCTTTACCAGGAACCACAAATCCTTCAGGTTGTTCCATGTAAATTTCCTCCTCCAACTCTCCATTTAAGAAGGCTGTCTTTACATCCATTTGGTGGATTTTAAGATCATGCACTGCCGCTAGTGCTATTAACATCCTAATTGATGTTATCCTTGTTACGGGAGAGTATGTATCAAAGTAGTCCAGACCTTCATTTTGTCTGTATTCTTTGACTACAAGTCTAGCCTTATATTTGGCAATAGTCCCATCGTCTTTCATTTTCCTTTTAAAGATCCACTTTGATCCTAAAGGTTTATTTCCTGGAGGAAGATCAGCCAATTCCCAAGTATGATTACTTAAAATTGATTCGATCTCACTATTGACTGCTTTTTTCCAATAGATTGACTCAGATGAAGACATAGCTGCTTTAAATGTTGGAGGCTCATTTTCAAGCAAGAATGCCACAAAATCTGGTCCGAAAGAAGTGGATTTCCGTTGGTGAGTACTACACCTAGGATCATCATTAGGTTGTGCATTTTCCTTTGATTCTTCCCGTGGTCGTTTAGATCTTTCACTTGTCGACTCACATTCAGTTATATACGGATAAATGTGTTCAAAAAACTCAGCGTTATCTGACTCAATTACCGTATTTACATGAATTTCAGGATTATCAGATTTGTGAACCAAAAACTGGCAGGCCTTACTGTTCACAGCATATCCAATAAATACACAATCCATTATTTTGGGTCCAATTTTCACCCTCTTGGCTAAAGGAACCTCTACCTTGGCAAGACACCCCCACACTTTGAAATATTTCAAGTTGGGTTTCCTTCCTTTCCATAACTCATATGGAATCGATTGTGTTTTCCTATGGGGTACCCTATTGAGTATCTTGTTAGCCGTAAGGATGGCTTCCCCCCATATATTTCTTGGTGGACCAGAACTGATTGTCAAGGCATTCATCATTTCCTTTAATGTTTTGTCTTCCGTTCAGCCAAACCATTTGACTGCGATGTATAGGGTGCAGTAGTTTGATGGATAATACCATATTCCAAACATATCTCAGCAAAAAGAGATTCGTATTCTCCACCCCTATCACTTCGAATCATTTTTATCTTTAGATTCAATTGATTTTCTACTTCATTTTTGTATTGCTTAAATGCATCAATTGCTTCATCTTTACTATTGAGCAAATATACATAACAAAATCGAGTGCAATCGTCAATAAAAGTTATAAAATACTTTTTCCCACCACGAGATGGTGTCGACTTCATATCGCATATATCTGTGTGAATTAAGTCTAAAGGTTTTGAATTTCTTTCAACAGACTTATAAGGATGTTTAACA
>JAJOOS010013448.1:0-24193 GCA_029582725.1 Solanum chiquidenum
AGCAGGAACATAAAGAGGTTCAATTGGAGAAATATGCTGAATAGCCAATCTTCTATCAGAAGCAAATGAATGTCTATTATAAGGGACACTCGTTTCATTGAATTGCATACAAATTTTTCCATCGGAGTTTTGACTGATATGAGAATAATCTGAATTAGTAACAGCATTGGTCATTTGTTCAGAGGGTATAACAGAATCTAGAATCCAAGTAGTAGGAAAATTAATTTCTTCCCATTTTATAGGTCTTCTAGTAGTGACCTTAGATCTGGTGAAATTAGTTTCTAACAAAATAGTTTGATCAGACGTATCATATAACTTACATCTGGGATTCAAAGTAGCAAGTAACTTAAAATGGATTCTATAAGACAAACAAATTAATTCAAATGATAAAAATGAATATCTTATTCGATTTTTTCACTTATTTTCTTATAATCTTTACTATAGATACTCTAAAAAAAATTATAGATATAAATAATAAATTAATTACAATAGCAAAAAAAAATTGTTTAACTTTTTTTCTCTTTATTTTCACTCGCACTTCTTTCTTTTTGTTTCTCTTATTTTACACTAACTAAAGAATGAAAGAAAAATTGAAATAAGAATAAGAAACTCAAATAAAAATAATAATAATAATAACAATAACAATAATAATAATAATAATAATAATAATAAAAAGCAAAAAATAATTTATATGTGAAATAGATCAAATACATATTTTTTAAAAATATTAAAAATCAACAAAATTAATTTTAATTAATTTTATCACTTTTGTAACAGTAGGGGTATATGTGAGCAACTTTTGTAACGGTAAGTGGTATATGTGTGCCAATTCTGTAACGGTGGAGGCATATATGAACCACTTTTGTAACGAGAGGCATATCAGCTCTAAAATGACAAAGTTGAAGGGTGTATCATGACCTTTTCCCTTAAATATAATTTAATTTTATTATTAATTTTCACTGTAAAGAATGCACAAAATTAAATGGTTTACAATTATTCAAACTATTGTGATGAAACAAGAATCGTGCTAAAAAGATGTTGAACGTGCATTCGGGGTTTTGCAATCACATTTTGTAATTATTGCAGCCCGTCGTATTTTTGGAGAAAAGAAGTGCTACATGATATAGTGACTACATGTATTATATTGCACAAGATGACAATCAAGGATGAATGTGATCTTAATGCACCAATTCAAGATGTCGTAGAGGTTCCAATTGCAACGACAGAAATGGTGGTAGATGAAAATCTCGGGTTTGAACAATTTTGGCTAGACATAGAAAAAAATTAAGGACACAAATGCTTATTTTGAACTCTGTAATGCATTAATAAAGCATTAATGAGAGCAACGTAATAATCTTGAAAGTTGAGTATTTATGTAAGTTTATGTAATTGTATTTCATTAATGATTTCACTTTTATTTGAATTGTCCATTAATTTGTATATTAATTAATATTTTGTTTGCAATTTCCTTTTCCAATCCCCTGATCTTGTCGGATTAGGTTGTCATTTTTTCTTTCTTTTTCGAGTCTGGGCTATTGTTGGGCCTGGACCCTTTAGTTTCTTGTGTAAATAATTTGGTTTTTTCAATTATATGGCCTTCGTGACCTATTTTAATTTTTTTAAAATTACATTAAATACAAAATTTGAAAAAATAAAATTTTATATCACATGAAAATTATATAAAGTGATTATTTGGAAAAAAAAAAGAAAAAAGAAAGAGAGGATTTATATTATGAAATAAGAAAATAAGAATGAAATAGATTTAATAATATAATATTGAGGAGAGAGAAGAATTTATTTTTTTAGAGAGTAAAATAAAGAATTGGGTTGGAGTTGATTGTCTAAAAAATAGAGAACTCTATATTTGGAGAGTAAAATAGAGATTATGGCTGAAAATGTCATTGTCATGGAAACTAGATTTCTCGCCACCAAAGATCCTTATTTGTTACGCCATTATTGGTCCCCTCCAACGCTCGTCACTGAAAACCTATTTTCTTGTAGTGAAAGTACTTACACATATATTTCTTGTGCTTATATTATTTCATAATATAGGGTATGTCGCTCCTTCATCCGATCGTAACTAGATTGGATTGCTCAGGTTTTGTGTAAGATCTCGTACTTTTTCTCCATTCTTGCATAATATATGTGGCGTAATATGGTATGGTTATATGAGGTGTATATGACTTTGTATCGTACATTGGAGATTAAGATTGCAAATAGGTGGCAATATCAAGGAACTAAACTAAAGTTTTAGGTCAAAGGGACCCCTCAAACAAAGTTCATGATTAAAGAAATGGTTCGGGTAGAACTTCACCCGTTTGAAAGGTTTAAATTGTCCCAAATCTTGTGGATAAGCCTATGAGTGTACAACATGCTAAGAATAGTGTGTTATGAGGTATTATAATAGCACAAGGGTCGTATGTTAAGTTTTGAAGTCAAGAAAATTAGTGAAACTAAGGTCGGCAAAAGTTATCGAAGTTTCTCTAATAATATTTTCTTAACTTTGGGTCAAATGTCTTAGATGTTTTCTCCCAATATATAAAGAGTTAGAAGGCCTATGACCCATTAAGTTAAAGGCCTACGAGTCTTTGCAACACACAAAACCCCGTATCCAACCAACATCGGAGTAAAAAGTTATGATGATTTTACTGCGGACTGCTTGGGCAGAATCCGGGTCACGATTTGGGTCAGGTCAATAAATGTGGTATATCGGCTTACTCAACATTTTAAGCCACAAAAATATTTATTTTCACTCCCTAACTAGAAAGAAAGCTTAAGAGATGGTTCTGATGGAGTTCTTGCATGATAAAGGTTAGTTTTTGATGATTTCTACCATTAAAGGTTGCCCCCGTGCCTAGAAACGTGAACTCTACACGTGGCAATCATTTTCTCTTTCTATTAGCTGCGTTTGGAGCTAGTTTTTGAAGATATAAATTGTAGTTATTGGTGTTTCTTCAAGGTTTACACTTGGTTAACTAAGGTAATCATATCGGGACTCTTTTATGATTGTTTTTATGAAGTTCTACGGACGTTTCGTCAAGTTGAGACCATTTCGCAAATCTGCCGATTTAAGATCAATTACGAACTGTTTATAGGTGCGTAACAGTTGTGTATATATAGTGTTTACGAAGCTTAGGACGTAAGGAACAACTTTCGTGAAGAAGCTACGGCCATTCGAGTGTTCAATGGAAAGGTATGTTAAGGCTAAGCTACATCCCTCATTTTAGCACCACTCCGGGGAATTTCTTAAAACGCCGAATGTGATATTTTGCTATTCTCTTGCTAGAAAGACCTTCAGTGAAAGGCATTGGGATCTCAGATGAATTATTTTCATGATTCTATTATTTTGATATTCCATCATTCGGATAAATAGAGTATTCGACATCTACATGTCATTTTATCGGTTTTCTTGATTATATGTTCGCATGTATGATTTTTTATTCTTCTTTGGGTGCTGTAACTTAAAATATTCCGGGAGACCCTTATTACTAGTAACCAACTCTCTTTCCCCACTAAAGTTATTATGAAAAATCTTTAAAGTAACTCACGATCTTCAAAACTCTCTAGTATAACTTAAATGTTTAAACTATTAGAACACTTGGTTTTTGAAATACTTCTTTTATAAATTATCTAGGAACTAAATAAATCACCTTAAACTTGTTATGAATATCTGCAAGGTTAGGTTATCTTTCTAAAATTTGAGTTAACTTTTCAAGGTTATTTGGAAGAACGTATGAGGTTCTATGAGATGGTTACATGTTATACGAAACTGATTATGGGGTTATGAGAATAAGACTACAAACGGGCCAAGATTGGCAACATGACAATAGTAACTTATGGGTGTTATAAATCCATGACATAACATGCTATGCATTCTACTCTCGAGCTATGTATGACACACAGATGGCCACAAGTTGGCAAATATGATGTCGGTTCGCTATCGGAAGGCACCACCATTGCTAGCATTTGGTTGGGTATGTCATGCATTTGCATCTCTCTCTCTCTCTCTATATATATATATTCACGACATACGATTATACGAGCATACCATGCATATTTAAATAGTAGGGGGCAAACGTCAGCCATGGAGATTATTTGAGTTTCAGTTTCAGGTGGTATCTCTACTTTCCGCTTTACATACCAGTACATTTTTTCGTACTGACATCCCTTTGCATGGGGACGTTGCTTTTTGTTTCGTGCGAGCAGGTATAGGCAGGGACTCTAATCGATCCACCCGCTAGGATTCAGGTTCAGTTGTGAGTTGGTAAGCTCCATCTTATCTTGGGGCTATCAAAGGATGTTTACTTTTATTGTGCAGTTTGGGCATAGTCGGGGCCGTGTCCCGACAGTGCCTATATTACTCATAGAGGCTATTGTGGACACAATATTCTGGGTTTTCTTTTGTATGTTTCAATCTCCAACCCATAGTCTTGGCATGTATATATATGTTGTTTTATTTTAAAAATATAGATAAAAGAAAAATGACTTAGTTTTCGAAAAATCGATTAAACTTATGGTTTAAGAGAAATCGAATTTCCAAAAGAACAGAGTCGCTACTTAATTTTTTAGTAAAAAATCAAGAAAAAATATTAAGCTTTTCAAAATATTTAAACAAATAAAATCAATTGAAAATAAAAGGGTTCGAAGTTCAATGCACATTTCGAGAAGGTGTTAGGCTCTCGGAATGTCCGATAACTTGCGGTTGACCGGCGATTTGACCAAAATGACATTGACTAATTTTAGGAAATATTGACTAAGTAAGAAAACTCATTTTATATATATATATATATATTAATTATAATTATTATTATTAATATCAAAGGGAATAACTAAAGAAAATCTTTTAAAGGGAAAAACCTCAAGTGTTGACCAGACTAATAATGAAAATAAAGCAAAGTATGGAATATAAATAGAAAGATTATCATCATTATTTTTGTTATTATTACTATTATTATCATTATTATATAATTATCTTAAGGGAAATAGGACTAAGGAGGATTTTTATAAAGGGAAATAATTTAAGCATTGACAAAACTAATATAAAAATAAGAAATCAGTAACAAAATATATATATATACTTTAATTTATTTTATTTAAAAAAGAAAAGAAAAAAGAGACGACCATCCTTGGGAATTTAATCAAATTAAACCATAAGATAATTAAAGTGTTAGTCAATACAAAACAATAATAAATAAGTAAGAGTAAAACAAGAGATTAAATTTGGGCAATCTGCTCAAATTTAAGTCTGATGAGCTTTTGACCCATATCTTGTCTTAAATCCAAAGTGGGCATGATGGGTTTCATCCCAATTCTGCCCCCTGAAAATATTGTTGTATACAATGAATGTATACTGCTCATTTTGGACTTTTTGAGACCGGTTTTTCCTGCCTTCAACCTGTATTTCAGCATTAAACCTGTATATCTACTTTTTTGAGTTGTATATCCGCATTTTCTCTGTAAAATTGTATACAACTAGTGTATATCTGTGTACATCAGGTTGTATATCGTTTGTATACTGACGTATACAATCATTTTTTCTGCTCTCAAGACCTGTAACTCAGCTTCTCATTAACTACACAACAGCTCCCAATTGATTTGGTTGACTCGAAAAGGAATAAAGTCATGTTTTGACTCGACAAGGGTGAAAGAAAGAGCTCAATGGACTCGATTTGAACCGGTTCATGCATAGGGAAATAGTTAGAAATCATTAGCATCTAATTTGCAGCCATATGAATTTACTACAGGGATTTAAAGTGTTAGGATATGGATCATGGCTTAAATGACCCTCAAACAAGTTATCAGAATAATCAAATGAACCGGCAAGCACAAAAATGGGATTAAGATCATTTAAGCTTTGATCATAAAATATCAAAATAACATATAGTTAACAAAAAGCTAAGGACAAATGGGATCTTAAGGCTTAAATACTAAAATTAGACTTTAACGAAACAAACCAAAACAAATCGAGTCGAGTTCTATACTGTTGAATCATTATTCTCAACAATTAAAATTGAAGTGAAACAAAACCTCATAGCAGTAAGCATATTTAAGCTAATTAATCTAGAAATAAGCATGAACAAGTGATTGATAACAAAATCATGTCAAAACAACACTCACACTAAATACAAAGGATGAATTTTAACTCTTTAAATTTAAGAGAAGCAAGGGACAAATTGGGTAACAAGTATGAAAATATAGACCTATGAAACCACGGCTATCCGACCACACAACCTACCACGAACATTACAAATAACAAAAAAAGCTAATAAGATAGATACCAGACATTTGGGAAGTCTTAACACTTAATCAACAAGAAGAACAAGAATCAGAAAATCAAAGAGAACAAACCGATGATTCTAGACAGATATTTATCACAAAGCAAACACTGATTTCCATCTCCTAATCACAAGACTAAAACAAACAATTTTTCAGATGTTTATACGATTTTTTTTTTGTAAAACCAATAGTCGAAAATATGCAACAATTAACATATGAACAAGAAGAGCACTAATCTATGAATCTGTACTGAACAAGAAACAACCTAAAAGCACAAGAGAAAATATTTCAAACAAACACACATGAACAAATAAACTACTACACTGGGCGAAGAAATTCTACATAGCACGAAATGGAATTTGTAATATAAAGAGAACGACGATGAAAGGGAAAACGAAAGTATTACCTTCTTAGGAGAAGCGGAACTGAGACGACGAGTTGAAAAGATTTCCACCACCACAACAAAGAGCTTTCGAGAAGCTTTTTGATCGAACAAGATAGGAATCGGAGTTCAAATCAGTTATCTTCTCTACTTTGAAGTGTGTTTCGTATATATTTTTATATATTCTCTTTTAAGCTATTTCTTTGTATCAATGGAAGCCAAAAAAAAAATCCTCCCTTACCAGTGAACGAAAAAGAGGTTTATATAGGTGGGAAATTAGGGTAGATTTTGAGGGGAAGAAGGGGAAAATCAGGATAGAAAGGACCCATTTCAAAATTCAAAAGCCATAAATTTCTTTCACCATTGAAGAAAGGCATGCTTTTTCTCTGAAATTTGATCCATTCCGAAAGAGGAAAGGGAGGAAAAACGTGCCTGCTGCCTGCTGGAATCGCAGGAAAAGCTGTGCAAGAATAGTGCTTAGACTGAGGAAGGAGACGTTGGAGGTTGCTTTCCATCTATTTGACGCTTGGAGACGGACGTCGTGTCCTCTTTCCGTGAACTCGCTACCATGTGGGGGAGGCGAAGCGCATACGAGGGCCGGGGTGTCGCTCACGCATTGCTGTTTGGAACAAACGTGAAGACACCGTTGTCTTACTCTGTTTGGTCGCTGCTGCTGATGCTTGGACGTGGTACTGCTGCTCCTGGGTTTCTATTGTGAGGGGAAAATGATTTGGGTCGGGTTTAAGGAGTGGGCTGGGTTTGGGAATTAAATTTAAGTGTTGGGTTAAAAGAATGAAAAGGGTGGGATGGGAATTACGTATGCTGAAAAATAAAAAGGGCCTCGGGTTTTGGGAATTAAAATGAGGCTGACTGAACATGGGAAATGGGCTACAAGAATTGCATAGAAACTGGCCCCAAAAACTTGATCTTGAAATTTAGTTGAAGGATCACTAAAATCGCAATTAAGAAAATGGCCGTATGAATTTCTATCGTGGTCAATTGGAATTAAAAAATTAGCCAAATGAGTTTAGTTGATGATTCGACTAAAAGCTAAATAAAGAATGAGTTGGTAGAAATTAATTAATGAGCTTCTTAATTCTAACGATATAAAATAATCAACTTGATTTCAAAGTAATTGATTTAAAATACGAACTAATATTCGAAATGGCAATTATGATTTAAACTAAATCAATAAAGTACTTATCTAAAATTGTAAAATCTTGAGGTGATTTTTGTTTATAAGATACATTAATTATATGTATAAAATATACATATATTTATTATTTGAGATATTTGAAATATTATGAAAAGTAACTAGAATTCTTAGATATAACTTGAAAAAATATTTGAACCTCGTAAAGCTAATTATTTAAAATTATTTAAAACTAAAGAAGCTTAAAAACTAATTCCTGTCGGGGAGAGTCAAAATTGGGTGTCAAAAACTGTCTCTCGTTTGACTGGGATTGATGAAAGAAATTCGAGGAAAATGAAATTGACAAATCTAATTTTGACCGACCACATCGTCATCCTTTAGAAAAAGGGCTTTGGTACGGACTTTAGGAATTATGGCCGAACCCCGAAAATGGTTTCCTACATATCTCAGGCTATATGAGAATTCAGACCACTTGTAGTTCGATACGCTTGATTTTACACATGATTTTTGAAGGGATTCAAAGCCATTCCGATATCGAATTATAGAGGTACTGGAATGCTTGAAAATAAGATTTATGAGAGAATGTTGGAATACAACCGAGTTTTCAACACTGATCCCGCCTACATATCCCTCGACCTAGGGAATCAGGCTGCTTGTAGTTTGACTCAATCGGCTGAAAAGAAAATCTCTTATGCTAAGATAACCTTCGATTGGGAAGAGCAACAAATAAGTCGAGTATGAAAAAGAGGCATGCAACCTTTCAACTTATGAATGTGATGCACTTCACACCATAATTAAGAATTTACATGGACATAATTTCCAAAGCTCTTGGTGTATTGTCACTCAGATTAGAAAGTTGCCTTCGGTGGGGACCAAAAATTTTCGGATGCGAAACTAAAACCGACAAACCTAAAAAAAAAACCACATGCCTTCTGATAGGGGTGTGGTTTAATTGTGGTGGAAGTCGCACCTTTGCTCGCGTCCTAAGAGTTTGGCACTCCTATTTGTACTATGTCCCAGTTCACTGCTAAGAAAAGGTTCCACGTTGTGCTGCATCCCTTTTGATGTCGTACGCACCTGTGGTTTGTTTTGAGAATTCATCCTCTCGGATGCTCTCGACAAAGTCTGAGATAAAACTCATTAGCATAAAATACAATTCAAATAGAGAGATAATGTCTTTTACCGTGTTGACACTTAATTTCTCTCCTTGAACATTTGACATAAACTCCATCAGGTTTGACGTAAAGCAAATAAAGGTTGTGTCTCATATTTGCGATACAATCTTCAATGAACTCTTCTTTTGACATCAAAGTAATAAAATAGGCTGATGTAATATGTTGATAGTTCTCTTGATGTCGTTGTTGCAAAGAAAAATGATGCAGTCGATGTTGATCTTCTTGTGATGAGTAAATATTTCTCTTGCGATACATAACTCATTTCTCTTGCGATGCATGACTCTTTTCCGCGATGCATGACTTCTTTTTCGCGATGCATGAATCCTTCTCTTGCTATGCATGCATCTCTTTCCCGCGATGCATGACTTCTATCTTGCTATGCATGATTTCTTCTTCTTGCTATGCATAAATCTCTTTCCCGCGATGCATGACTTCTTTTTCGCGATGCATGAATCCTCTCTTGCAATGCGTGAACCTTCTTTTGCAATACATAAATCTCTTTTTCGCGATGCATGAATCTATTTCCCGCAATGCATGACATTTTCCCCAGCAATGCATGAATCTCTTTCCCACAATGCATGACATTTTTCCCGCAATGCATGACATTTTCCTCGCAATGCATGACATTTTGTCTCGCAATGCATGGATCTTTTCTGATGATGCCTCCCTGATACCGAACGAAGATAATGCTTCACCGATCAATATATGTGATCTTCTGGGTATCTTTTGGACGGCGGTATCGTCTTAATCGTCAATATAAATAAAAATGACCCTCAGAGTAGTGGTGTCATCTCATTTGACAATACGATATAAATGACTCTCCGGGTAGTGATATCGTCTCATTCGACAATACAATATAAATGACCCTCGGAGAGCAGTGGTATCATCTCATTTGACAATGCGATATAAATAACTCTCCGGGTAGTGGTATCGTCTCATTCGACAATACAATATAACTAACCCTCAGGGTAAGAATATTATCATATCTGATAATATAATGCAGATAAACGTCTTTCAGGTATCTTTAGTTGCTGGAAAATAATAATATTTCTCTCTTCGTGGTTTTCGTTTTGTTCCATATCCGAACATAGTTGCATGTTCATTATGGACTTCGCCTTGTTGGGAATTGAACGAAATAATGCTACTCATATTCCCAATTCTTTGGTATAAGAAACATAAAACTTTTCCTGCATCCACAGAAAAATTGTTAGTTTAAGATGAACTGATCTGTGCCGATCTCTTCGGTTGTCTGCTTCTTGTCTTGCTATCTTCGGTTGATTTTCTCCGATCTCCCGCTTCTTGATAGATGAGACAAAACATTTTTATGCAGAAATAATTGAAACATGAAGGAAAAGTTTTTAAGGAAAACAGATTTTCAAAAGTAATGTTTGAAAAATGTCACTGCCAAGTATCATGTCACGTCAAGCTTAATGAACGTCTTTGAGGTTGATGCCTCGAGACCTATCTGATTATTTGTTGGGAAGTATTCAAGGTTTCTCTAAACTATCGATAAACCCTACGGAAATTTTGAGGCCATCCTCAAAATTTCTGTCCTAGTTAACTGTCTTGGCTTATCTTTAATCGTTGGTGCGCAAATCACGGAATTTTTGATATCCTCTCAAAAAAATTGTCCCAGTTGCAAATCTCAAAGTAACTTCAGTCTTGACTTTGTTGGAAAGATCTTCTTCTTGAGAATTTTTGAGAAGGACTCAAAAATTCTGTCCCAGTTCCTATTGTAAAGAGAAATAGAAATCTTACGGGAGATATGCCCGAGCCGTTGTGGCGCCTACGTATCCCGTTGATGCAGGAATCAGGTCAAATGTAGTTCCCCTTTGGGATTAACAAAGAAAATAAGAAAATTACAAAGAGACCGACTGAGGCCAACATAGGCCGCCTACGTATCTCTTTTCTTGAGAATTCAGGTCGAACGTAGTTCAAATAAAAAGAAAACATTAAAAGGGGATAAAGGAGTGACCGAGGCCGACATAGGCAACCTACGTTTCTTATTCTTGAGAATTCAGGTCAGACGTAGTTCATTACATAGGGATAGATTTTAAACAAAGTAATTACAAACAAATAGAACGATTACAAAGAAATGACAGGAATACAAACTGAAATCTTCACACATAATATCTTTTGACGGCATCTGAGTTGATCGGTTTCGGCCATTCGGTGCCATCCATCTCCGACAGGACCAAGGCACCTCCAGATAATACTTTGCGAACCATGTAGGGTCCTTGCCAATTTGGTGCAAATTTCCCTTTGTACTCATCCTGATGAGGGAAAATGCGTTTGAGAACTAACTGACCAATTTCAAATATCCAGGATCTTACTTTCTTGTGGAAGGCATGAATCATTCTTTGTTGATACAATTGTCCATGACAAACAACAACCAGTCTCTTCTCATCAATCAATGTTAACTGATCAATCCACTTGCGAATCCATTCAACGTCACTCAATTCAGCTTCTTGGATGATTCTCAATGAAGGTATTTCAACTTCTGCAGGTATAACTACTTCTGTTCCATATACTAGCAAATATGGAGTAGCTCCAACTGATGTCCTGACAGCCGTTCGATAACCCAACAAAGCATACGGCAGCATCTCATGCCAACCTCTGCAATTATCAGTCATTTTCCTCAAAATCTTCTTTATGTTCTTATTGGCGGCTTCTACAGCTCCATTCATTTGGGGACGATAGGCGGTTGAATTCCGGTGAGTAATCTTGAATTGTTCACATATCTCTCTCATCAAATAACTGTTGAGATTCGCTCTATTATCAGTAATGATGGACTCTGGCACTCCAAACCTACATATCAAATTGTTGCGAACAAAATCAGCTACAACCTTCTTGGTTACCGACTTATAGGAAGCTGCTTCCACCCACTTGGTGAAGTAATCAATGGCAACCAAAATGAATCTGTGTCCGTTAGAGGCGGCTGGCTCTATTGGACCAATGACATCCATGCCCCAAGCTACGAAAGGCCAAGGTTAACTCATAGCATTGAGTTCATGAGGTGGCACTCGAATCAAATCACCATGCACCTGACATTTATGACATTTCTGCACAAACTTGCAACAATCATGCTCCATAGTCATCCAAAAATAACCGGCTCGGAGGACCTTCCTCGCCAAAGTGAGTCCGTTCATGTGGGTACCACAAACTCCTGCATGTATTTGTTCCAGAAGCTTTGCAGCTTCACTAGCATCAACACATCTGAGAAGACCTAAATCTGGAGTCCTCCTATAAATGATTTCCCCACTTGCAAAGAAATTGAGGGCCATACAGCGTATCGACTTCTTTTGGTTGAAAGTTGCATTCTCAGGATAAATCCCGGTCTCTAAATACTTCTTGATGTCTAAATACCAAGGCAAACCATCTGGTTCTGCTTCGACATGTGAACAATGGACATGCTTCTCTTTTACCTCTATATCCAAGGGATCAATATAACTTGTATCTGGATGTTTAATCATCGAGGCAATGGTGGCGAGAGCGTCGGCCAACTCATTCTGTGTCCGAGGAGTGTGTCTGAACTCAATCTTGCGGAACCTTTTGCACAACTTCTGTATATACTACACGTACGGTGTGATCTTTAGGTTATTTACGGCCCATTCTCCTTGAACTTGGTGAATTAGCAAATCTGAATCCCTAATAACCAACAACTCATGCACGTTCATATCAATTGCCATCTTCAGACCGAGGATGCAAGCTTCATACTCAGCCATGTTGTTCATGCAATTAAATCGGAGTTTTGTCGCCATAGGATAGTGCTGACCGGACTCTGATACTAAGACCGCTCTGATACCTTTCCCTTGGTGATTCGCCGCTCCATCAAAGAATACTCTCTAGCCAGGGTATGCTTCAGAAATATCTTCACCCACAAACGAAACTTCTTCATTGGGAAAATAAGTCTTGAGCGGTTCATACTCTTCATCAACTGGATTCTCTGCAAGATGATCAGCCAAGACTTGGGCTTTATCACTTTCTGGGTCACATACACAATGTAAAACTCGCTCAAAAGCAGTTGCCATTTAGCCAATTTCCCAGTCAGCATTGCTTTCTGAAAAATATACTTTAACGGGTCCATCCTGGAAATAAGGTATGTGGTATATGAAGACAAATAATGTCTCAACTTCTGAGCAACCCAGGTTAAAGGACAACATGTCCTCTCCAAAAGAGTGTAACGGGCCTCATATGGAGTAAATTTCTTGCTCAAATAATAAATGGCTCGCTCTTTCTTCCCAGTTTCATTATGTTGACCAAGCACACATCCAAATGCATTATCTGAGACAGACAGATACAACAACAAAGGACTTCCTTCTCGAGGACGAACCAATACCGATGGATTGGACAAATCATTCTTGATGGCATCAAAAGCGGTTTGACATTCACCGGTCCACTTGGTCAAGGCATCTTTTTTTCAACAATTTGAAGATTGGCTCACACACCACGGTGGACTGAGCTATAAATCGACTGATGTAATTCAACCTTCCTAGAAAACTCATAACTTCTTTCTTGGTTTTCAGAGGAGGTAACTCTTGGATCGCCTTGATCTTGGAAGGGTCAAGCTCAATGCCCCTTCTGCTGACTATAAATCCCAACAGCTTGCCAGCGGGCACTCCAAAAGCACACTTGCCTAGATTTAACTTCAAATGGTATCGGCGTAGACGATCAAAGAATTTCCTCAAGTGAGTCAAGTGATCCGAACTCTCGCGGGACTTGATTATGACATCATCTACATACACCTCGATCTCTTTATGAATCATATCATGGAAGATGACTGTCATTGCCCTCATGTAAGTGGCACCAGCATTCTTGAGACCAAAAGGCATCACCCGATAATGATATACACCCCAAGGCGTAATGAAAGTTATCTTTTCTGCATCTTCTTCATCCATCAGGATCTGATGATAACCTGCATAACAATCCACAAATGATTGCATCTCATGCTTAGCACATTTATCAATGAGAATGTGAATGTTCGGCAATGGAAAATTATCTTTCGGACTAGCTTTATTGAGATCTCTGTAGTCAACACAAATTCTAATTTTTCCATCTTTCTTGGCAACCGGAACAACGTTGGCTAACCAAGTCGGATATTGTGTCACTTTCACTACTTGAGACTCAATCTGCTTGGTAATCTGCTCTTTGATATTTAAACTCAACTCAAGCTTAAACTTTTGAGTCTTTTGCTTTACTGGACTGAAATCTGGATTAATCAACAACTTGTGGGATACCATATTCGTACTTAATCCTAACATATCTCTGTAAGACCAGGCAAATACATCAATGTACTCTCTGAGCAAATGAACCAGGTCCCTTCTTTGAGCTTCAGTAAGATGGACACTGATTCTTACTTCTTTAACACATTCCTCATCTCCGAGATTCACTATTTCGGTTTCTTCTAAATTCGGCTTGTGTTGACTCTCAAATTGTCGAAACTCTTCAGCAACATGTTCGGGTACCCCATTTTCTTCTTCATGTTTCTCGCACTCATTATCACCTGCCTCATTTCATTCACTCGATTCATGACTTTGGCAGGTTTTAAATTAATATTACTGAAATTATAAACAAACAAAGTTAGGAAAGTAAAATATAAACAAACAAGTAAGCAAATTATGATAAAAGAGGCTTTCATTTGAATTGAAAAACCAGAACAAACTTTAGCCACGGCCAAGGGCCGTTTTGCCTTTTTAAATATCACAAGGGAATTTAAAAACTTCAAAACAAGTAAAACTGCATAAAGGGTGGGTCTCGGGCGTCTTCCAGACTACCACCGATTTTAAAAACAAACAAAAACACATGTCCTTTCTACCAAGATGAGTGGGAAATCAGGAGTGGTGTGGAAGTCCAGTTCTGCAATTGCTCCTCAGGTTCTGCATCACGGATGCCCGATGTCCCAGCTTCTTCTTTGATGACCGCATCAATCTCCTAAAAAAGGCCTGAGATTCCTTCCCCCAAACCATTGTTGATGGCATATTCCCGCATTGGGAATGACTGGTACAGATGAGGAATTGACCTGGACAATGCTTGATCAACACTCTTATTCTTCATCTCTGCTTTGTCATCTGTTGGGGTATATCCCAACCAAACTTTGCTCCTTTGGCGGGAACTTGGATAGGCTCAACAATTTCTTAACAACATTTTCCCAACCCGAAACCCGATTCGAAACCGTTCTGGAGCATGACAGTAGCAACCATCTTGTATACGATAGGCATAAGGGGCTGTGGAGCCAAGTCATCACCGGTGGCATTTACCAGCTCCATCGTATAAAAATCACAACCTCGAGAGACATCATCAACGATCGGTGCATACCCATTGAAATGGCTCCCTTCACCATAAATGACCAATTTCTGGTCCTTCTAAACAAATTTCATTGGTTGGTGAAGGGTAGACGGCACAACCCCAACTATGTGGATAAACGGTCTTCCCAGAAGCAAATTATAACTGGTGTTGATATCCAGCACCTGGAACTCCATATTAAAATCTACAGGACCCACCTGAATATCAAAGTTTACCGCACCCAATGTGTCTCTTTGCACTCCATCAAAAGCCCTCACATTGACTTGGTTCTGGCGAAGCTTTCCCAAGTCAGATTTCAGCTGTCTCAGAGTCGAAAGTGGGCAAATATTAAGACCGGATCCATCATCGACCAAGACGCGATTTATTATCTTGTCTCGACACTTACAGGTGACGTGCAAAGCTTTGTTATGCATCTTGCCTTCAAACGGCAGCTCTTCGTCACAGAAACTGAGTCGATGTCCTCGAATAACCTGGTTTATCATGGATGCTAGATTGTCGCTATTGGTACACACAAGTACGTACGTGTCATCGAAAGCCCTCATCAGAGCTTGCCTATGCATTTGTGAACTCATCAACAAGGCCCATACAAAGATCTGAGCCGGTGTCTTCTCTAGATGCTTCACAATTGAATAGTCATTCGGCTGCATTTTCCTCCAGAACTCCTCAGCTTCGGCTTCACTAATCGGTCTTTTGGACTGATCTTTCTTCTGCGCTCTCTGGGCTAACTCTTCTGGCGCGTAGCATCGGCCGGATCTGGTCATACCCTGGGTAACAGCTTTCTCGATCACAAACTTTGGTCGAGTAAGAGTTTCTCGTGGCACCAAGGCAACAACCTTCTCGGGTGTCAGAATCACAAACTCTTTTTTCTCTCTAATGCTTAAGGAGGCCACAGCCCTTTCCAATTCGTCAGGAACGACCAAAATTATCGCCTTTGTTACGCACCACTCATCATCTGTCTCTATCATATTAATAGTGACGCCTCCATGATTTGGTAAATGATTACTGTTGACGTTGGGCGCAACTGTCTGGAGAGAGACCACTTTCTGATCGATCAAGTCCTGAATCTTATGCTTCAAGTTGATACAGTCCTCGGTATCATGTCCAACACTGTTGGTATGATACGCGCACCTCTGATCATGCCTGTAAAATTTTGAACCGGTGTCAACCAGCTTGGGCCCCGCTGGATGAATAAATCATGCAGCGGTCAACCGTTCAAAAAGTTGAGTTCGACTCTCAATGAGGAGAGTGAAGTTACGAGCTGGTTTTTTCTCAAATCTCGGACGGGGGTCGTAGTTGCCTTGTTGGGGAGAAGGAATCTGATGATAATTTGTGGTGCTTGGGCGAGGAGCTTGGTATCTGTGATAGGAATTTGTTGGGTAGTTTGGTTGTGGAGCTTGGTAAGTGGAAGGATTATTTTGGTATTGTGGAGATGGGGTTTGGTACATTGGAGGAGGAGTTTGGTAATTTGTTTGAATGTTGGCACAATTGGGAGCAACGTTTCGGTAGTGGTGAGACAGAGTTTGGTAAATCGAAGGGAGAGTTTGGTAGATAAGAGGGGGAGTATTTTGATAACTGGGAGGAGGGGTGTTTTGGTAACTGGGGGAGGGGTATTTTGGTAACTGGGGGGAGGAGCTTGATAATCAGCTTGCGCATAACAAGTTGGGTATGATCTTTGTGACGGCCGAGAACGACCTTGGTACGACGAGGACTTTCTTGGGGTTTTCATCCCCTCACAAGAGATAGAGGACACATCCTCCATTTTCTTCTTCAACAAGCCCGAAGATCCGGGCAAGGTGGCGACACGGGCAATCTTCCCGGTTCTCAATCCATCTTCGATAGTCTCATCTACCTTGACTATCTCAGCAAATTTTGCTACAATGAGCAACATGATTCTGTCATAATATTCGGGCTCTTGCACCCCACAAACACTTCGACGATTTCCTTTTCTGACATATGAGGTCTAACTCTAGGTGCCTCCTTTCGCCATCTATATGCGAATTCTCTGTAACTTTCGGTCGATTTCTGCTTCATCTTCTCCAAGGAGTAACGATCAGGAACGATCTCCACATTATAGGCAAATCGTTCGACGAAGTCCTTAGCCAGAGCGTTCCAACTAGACCACTGTCTCGTTTCATGTGACGTAAACCACTCTAGAGCCTCTCCGTTTAGACTTCGGCTAAAAAGCCGCATTAACAAAGCTTCGTCTCTCCCAACTCGCACGAGTTGGTCACAGTAGGCCCTCAGGTGTGCTAAGGGATTCCCCGTTCCTTCGAAGATGTCAAATTTTGGTACTTTAAATCCTTCCGGGAGGTCCAAATTCGGATGAATGCATAGGTCTTCGTAACTCAACCCGGCGACCTCAGGAATGCAATTCAACTCCTTCATGGCTTTTCTAATTTCCTCCTTCTTATCTATCTTGGCGGTCTCTTCCTTTGACCTCCACTCTCTCTCCCTCTTCTCAGAGTGGTCGAGCTCCGAACCATGGGCGTCATGCTCGTTGGGGATCGGTACTTGGAAAGTGGCTTTTGGAGGTAGTGGTGGAGCAATAGAGGGACTTTGGCCATTTAAAGGGGCGTGATAGTTTTGGGGGAAAGTCTGGGGGTTGGTATACTGGTTTTGGGGAATGAGGAAAGTGTGTGGGTTATTAGCGTTTTGACTGTGAGGGGGTAGGCCAGTTTGGTGGTTTGCATTGGGGGGAGGGAGTGGGGTTTGAAGGTTGGTATTTTGAGGAGGGGTGGTGTTTGATAAGAGGCTGAGGCGTAATGGGGGTTTTGGGCAGTAAGGTCAATAATGGAGGGATTACGAGCAGGACTTGAAGGCGGGTTTTGAGCTTGTTCCACGTTAGGAGAGGGAATTTAAGCTGGAGGCCTTCCGTCTGGTTGAGCGTTGACAACAAAAATTGGAGGAGGCAAATCTTTTTTTCTCTGCATCTCGACCCTCATCTCAGCAATTTGTTGCATCAACTACAGGATCAGTTCATTCTGATCGGTAAGGGTGGGCTGAGCCACCTTGACATCAATAAGGCTGGTTTCTTCGTTGTTATCACCCATTGCTAAATTGCCCCTCCGAGAACTTTGACTGGGAAAGTAATTTGTAGGACCTTTAGATCTAGTGAATAAGGATGATCGGCCAGCGTATCAACACTGATCAGTTCTAATTACCTGTAGAGGAAAACAACTCAAAGGCAATTCTGTTAGTATTAATTCTGGACGAATAATGCAAGATATCACATAGAAGGCATATAAACAGATAAGAGTTACTTCGTTTGAGAACATGTTAACCCACGAATAATGGGGACTGACTATTTGAACAAACAAGAATTTGCTCATTTTATTTCGAGGCTGGTGACTCAGACAGGTTAAATTGCATTGAGCTAAGGTCTTCTTGCTGCATCTCTCGGCATATGTTGATTCGAATTCAATGTTTCCTTGTAGAATGAAAAGGGAAAAAGAAAAATTTGAAACAGATAGGGGCCGGGCCTTGAAAGGCTGCCTATGTATCTCCAAAAGGAGAATTCAGGCCCTACGTAGTTCGAACTAAAAGGCAATTTTCATTTTCATTCATTTATTTCTGATGATTACAAGGAAAGTGAAAAAAAAAATAGATAATAGAACTTCTAAAAGATAAAATGTGCCTCTAGAAAGGCTTCTTCTTCTGACTGATGCATTAACCACGGGGGACAAACTCAACTTGAATCTTTCCCATGTTGACGAGGTATTCCACGTCATAGCGAAACCTGAGACATCTTCCAATGTTGTGATCTGTGGCGTTATGGTAAGGGCAGGGTTTCCATATTTCAATTCCAACGGGATCGATAGCCTCGTCATTCTTTCTGTTAGAGGCCAGGACCCCTTTGCGAACCAACTGACTGTAGATCTCCTACAACGTTTTCTTGAAAAGAGTGAAGTAGTGACAATAAAACAAAGTGTGCTCAGTGACCGGTATACTGGGCTCCGGTTGGTCACACGTAAGGACGGTGTTCTTACCCCACATATACGGGGTCTCCCCGACATTGATCAAGTGGCGGATTGTTGCCTTAAGCTCCACACATTCTTCTATAGTGTGTCCTCTTTGGTTCGGGTGGTATGCACACGTCTTTGTAGAACTTTCATGCCCAAACCCAAAAGTGGTTCCTTCGAGGGGTTTCAACATGCGTGAAGCCTTAAGGTGTTCGTAAATGAGAGCACACGACACGACTCTTACCCCCACACTATGGGTTCGCTCATAAGCTGGGAGAGTGATCCTTTGGTCTCGTCCTTTCAAACGCCCTATGAGGGGAGGCATATAAATGATTTCCTCATCGATATCTTCTTCAATAACTCCAGGGTGAGTGTCTTCGGGACCACTATTGGCTTTTTTATTGAAGAAAGAGCATTTCCCGTGTATCTTCTGAAGCCTCATGGTTATATCATTCTTGAAGACGTTATATTCCTTCCGCATAGCAATCGTCTCCTCGTTCATAATATCATATCTTGTCATCTTAGCTGCTAACTCCGCATCTAGTGCCGCATTTGCTGCTCGTGCGACCGCGGTGGCGAACTCCACTTCTATTCTCCTTTCTCTGGTTTCTTGGATCTCTTGTTTGAGCGTGTTCAGTTTCATCCTTAGATCCTCTCCTGTTAGCTCCATCTCGATATTCTTTCCCTTTTCCATCTTAGCAACAATTTCACCTTTCCTGAGATGATAGAGTGATGTTTTAGGATTTGGTAGTGAGATTTTCTTTTGACTGAGAAACTCAAGACTCATGAAATTTTGGTCGAACATTTTGGGGTAGTGGCTTGTATTCGGTATTGTAGAGATTTTTGGAATTTTTTTGAAAATGAGTGGGCTAAAATGTCCTCATTCAACGCAACGTACCACATAAACGGTTAAAGTACACAAGTAAACAGTCAAATATCGCGTCCTAAACATACATGTGACCCTTTTGTGCCAAGGGTAGGCCTAGCGAATTGAAGGATGTATATGTCTTTTTAAGCCAATTCATTATCCCCCAAAATATTTCGTTAATAGCATTCAAAAATGTTGACAAACATCAAATTAGGGAAATTAGTTCGGAAAGTAAATTACAAAGTAAAGTACAAATAAAGCAATCCCACGCAGGGGATGATAACAAACTTGAAGCTCATCCCGATCCTTCACCAAGTCTGGTCCTCTTGGTGATGCTAACCTCTTCCATCATAGCATATCTGTTTGCCAACAGGTGATCTCTAGCCAACCGAGCCCCTTCATGGTGTCCAAACCTCTCTACTGATTGGATCTGCTGTTCCATGCTATCATCCAATTCTGACATGCATTGCCTGGTTCTTCGTAGCTCTTTCTTTAATCGAGCTATGACTTCGGCATCTTCTGAATGCTAAAGCTGATGCTCCAACTCATTCCTATCAAACTTCTCTTGGAGTTGATGAAGTCGAATTTGATGTTTGGCTCCAACGTCTGCAATAATGTGGGGAACAATTGGAGCAGGCTCGATAGTTCCAGTGAGGCTCTTCTTCAACCATTCCTTGTAATCCTTAGAACATTCAGGAAGAAACCTATTTGGCATCATCTCGCCCAATACCCTTCGAGTTTTCCATAATTGAAGCATCTTTTTAGTAAAAGCGACTTCACTATTTTCATGATCCGTCACAAATCTTGTCATATATTCGATTTGAGGAAGCTCTTGTTTCTCTCCTAGTTGTCTAAGTACTCAAGAAGGAGCATATGGTCGAGTTCCTCTCAACCCAACAAATATCAAGTAGGGGGCCTTTCCACTTCAGATCACAATTTGTTTTGTTACTACCAAGCATTGGATCGACCACTGCACATTTTCCTCTCTCAAACCCTGAAGTCTTGGGTACCAAAACTCTTGGCCTCCAGTCCTGTTGAAATGATTACGTTGCACTCACCAATCGTGACTTTCGAGTTTGTTCGGTTTTTCCAAAGGATCTGGTTCTGTTGGATAATGAGCTTTGATCAAGTGCCTCATCATCCACCATTGAAGTATCAAGTTGCACCCTTGAAAGAAATGTGTGCCATTTTTGCCTCTATCCAATGCCCTGTAAATGTCAACAAGGATCAAAGGAGCCAAATTGTAGTACTTTCTTGCAGACCCGTAGCCTATTCCATAAAAAATAGCATGAGTGACCATTACTACACTTGGATGAATGGTGTAGTTTGGTCCTTGGGGAAACACCATTGTCCCAAGTAGGCATATCGCAAAAGTGAAGGAGCGTGTTTCCTTCCATTTTTCTTCCGAAACAAACTCTTTTTTTAACTTCTCGTAAGCTCTTGCGCGTCCAAATCGATAATACAACTTCCAAAGTGGAATGTTTGACACGGAAAGCCTGTCCATCCACTCAGCTTTGACGAGTGACAATTTTTCTTTGATTTCGGCGAAATCCCACACCTTTGGAAAGAGAAGATCAGTATCGGGTTGGTGTTTCTTTTTGTTGCACATGCCAATACTCTCGTAACTGGCAAGAACTTCATCTATAGTCGGAGTCAACTCTACTTCCCCAAACCGAAATTCCATGTTGTCGCAATCCCAAAACTTCACCATTGTTCCAATCAAGTCGGGGTAAGCCACCATTTCCATCAGTGACGGGAGATGGCCTATGTGTCTTTGAACATTCTTCTTATCTTCCTTGTTCATGAATTTCCACCAAACTTGAAGGTAAGGATCATGTATGGTCACCATTCGGGTCCTCAACAGCTCACATGTCGGATTCATCCTACAAGAAAAACATACAAGGTAAGTTACCCCCACCCCCACCCCCATAAATAATTGATTTGTTTAAATCGACATATACATCCTTCAATTAAACACATAAGCATGATTGTCTTTTACTGGCAAGTGGGCCAAATAGACACAAGGTGGGTTTCTAATGGGCCCAACACGCCTTAGGTGTTGGGTCAACTTATTTCAAAATGCGCTAAAAATTGGGATTTGGTTTCGCTCTACGCTAGTTGACTAAGAGTGGCTTTGAAAGACCGGGAACTCAAGTGGACAACTTAGGCTGGAATTCACGACAACCATTGGACGCATGACGTACCAATAAATCGCCGATACTTCTGAAAAAGAGTTGAGTATAAAAAGTTCGACTGCGATTATGCAGAAACCGTCCTTAATAAACTATACATACAATAGGAAATGTAATGAATGCAATGACAGTTATATCAAATTTAAACACGTTAAGCACAAATAATCAATTCAGCAATTAATCACAATTAATCAAATAGTCAAATCTTATGATTAGAACTTAATTAACTCCCCAGCGGAGTCATCATTTCTGTTTTATTTTAAAAATATAGATAAAAGAAAAATGACTTAGTTTTCAAAAAATCGATTAAACTTATGGTTTAAGAGAAATCGAATTTCCAAAAGAACAGAGTCGCCACTTAATTTTTTAGTAAAAAATCAAGAAAAAATATTAAGCTTTTCAAAAGATTTAAACAGATAAAATCAATTAAAAATAAAAGGGTTCGAAGTTCAATGCACATTCCGAGAAGGTGTTAGGCCCTCGGAATGTCCGCTAACTTGCGGTTGACCGGCGATTTGACAAAAATGACATTGACTAATTTTAGAAAATTTTGACTAAGTAAGAAAACTCATTTTATTACTATATTTTTTATATATATATATGTATATATATTATTATTATTAATATTAAAGGGAATAACTACAGGAAATCTTTTAAAGGGAAAAACCTCAAGTGTTGACCGGACTAATAATGAAAATAAAGCAAAGTATGGAATATAAATAGAAAGATTATCATTATTATTGTTGTTATTATTACTATTATTATCGTTATTATATAATTATCTTAAGAGAAATAGGACTAAGAAGGATTTTTATAAAGGGAAATAATTTAAGCATTGACAAAACTAATATAAAAATAAGAAATCAGTAACAAAATATATATATATATATATATATATATATACTTTAATTAATTTTATTTTTAAGAAAAGAAAAAAGAGACGACCATCCTTGGGAATTTAATCAAATTAAACCATAAGATAATTAAAGTGTTAGTCAATACAAAATAATAATAAATAAGTAAGAGTAAAATAAGAGATATTAAATTTGGGCATTTTGCTCAAATTTCAAGTCTGATGGGCTTTTGACCCATATCTTGTCTGAAATCCACAGTGAGTTTGCTGATGGGTTTCATCCCAATTCTGCCCCCTGAAAATACTATTGTATACAATGAATGTATACTACTCATTTTGGACTTTTTGAGACCGGTTTTTCCTGCCTTCAACCTGTATTTCAGCATTAAATCTGTATATCTGTGTTTTTGAGTTGTATATCCGCATTTTCTCTGTAAAATTGTATACAATTAGTGTATATCTGTGTACATCAGGTTGTATATCGTTTGTATACTGACGTATACAATCATTTTTTCTGCTCTCAGAACCTGTAACTCAGCTTCTCATTAACTACACAACAGCTCCCAATTGATTTGGTTGACTCGAAAAGGAATAAAGTCATGTTTTGACTCGACAAGGGTGAAAGGAAGAGCCCAATGGACTCGATTTGAACCGGTTCATGCATAGGGAAATAGTTAGAAATCATTAGCATCTAATTTGCAGCCATATGAATTTACTACAGGGATTTAAAGTGTTAGGATATGGATCATGGCTTAAATGACCCTCAAACAAGTTATCAGAATAATCAAATGAACCGGCAAGCACAAAAATGGGATTAAGATCATTTAAGCTTTGATCATAAAATATCAAAATAACATATAGTTAACAAAAAGCTAAGGACAAATGGGATCTTAAGGCTTAAATACTAAAATTAGACTTTAACGAAACAAACCAAAACAAATCGAGTCGAGTTCTATACTGTTGAATCATTATTCTCAACAATTAAAATTGAAGTGAAACAAAACCTCATAGCAGTAAGCATATTTAAGCTAA
>JAJOOS010013449.1:0-12456 GCA_029582725.1 Solanum chiquidenum
AAGCATACAACCATAATGAAAAAAGAAGAAGAAAAACACATACAACCAGCAAATTACATGAAAATTGCTATAGCTCTTCGTACGTATATGTATATGACATCTTTTCCAATAAGAGGCATGCGATACGTACATCATTGATAGATTTCGCCGATTGAAATCAACATATTCCTGGACATGAAGCACAAGGGCATTCACAATTGCAAAAATCACATAGACAGTTAATCAATAACTTTCTTGGATTATGTACATCATTTTTCGTGTTAGGGTTTTGCCCTGATTTTCTTACCTTATTTGAAGTTTATATTTTCCTAAAAGAAAAGACAAAACATTACCATAAATGTTTTTACTTTTTCGGAAAGGAAAATATAATATTCTTACATATTTGGTTTATTCTTTTCTTAGATGAAAAATTTGGAGATCTATAAATTGAAGATCCCTATTCTCATAGCATAACACAATAGCATCCACAATGTAGACATTTAAGAGTTTTGTTTATGGGGAGATTTTCTCTCTACAATTTTTATGTCTTTTATTAGTTTTTAATTATGTAGGCCAATTGGTCATATCATATAATAATATATTTCTTTTAGTATAGTTTTATGTGTCATCTAATTTATCGTCATATGATTTGCAAATTATAAGCTTTCGCATGACGCCCTAATCACCTCCATAACCCAACATTTCGTTGGTAATCGTGATTCATCGCCTTCCCACGGAAGCACATAACTTGGTGTAGAGTCAATATGACAGAGGCAAAAGGCAATAATCATAATAAAAATTATGGTGTTCTTCGACATGATTAAAATTTTGAGAGTTGTGAAGACTAACAAATGCTCACTGCTAAATAACAAAGGCGTTAACAAGTGGTTTTATATAATACATCACAAAAATTTAGAAATTATGAATTAATTAATTAATTTGAAAATTCAACGCTAATTTTATAACCAATCTTAGAAACAAAATCCTAATTTTCAGGTATTACTGATAAAATTTATTCCAATTAAGTCAACGTGCATTGTTTACGGTTGTGTGAAAGTATAGTGAATTAAAATTAAAAGTCTACGCTGATTTTGAATAGATTTATTCCACATGAATTTCTTAAATAGTTGAAATCATTGAATATTTATTTTTCCAACGTGATGAAAAGTACCTGAAATTTAATATTACTGGTCAAGTTGGTGACCTTAATTCTATAAAATTACCAAGAATATAAAAATAAAAATAAATTAAAAAATTGTCACCAAGAATCTGTTGATGCCTCATTTTAGATATTGAATATTAAATTTATTTGTGGCAAGTTGTATGTAATTTAAGGTAGGAATCGATGTCCATCCACATTTTCAATACCTCCAATACTATGAGAAGACATTTATATTTACCGTTAGACGTCTTTTTAATATAATAGTCACCATTGTCCATCTATAATAATATATAACTATAACGTCAAATTAATATTTGTACAAATTAAAGTTGCAGTGAAATAAGCTGTTAACTAAATTGTAAATTAAAATTTATGTTGCAAGTGTCAGAATATGAGGTGTATTAATCTTCATGATATCACAACTCATAAGGCACAAAAAAAGAAAAAACGAAAAAAAAAAGACAAAAAATAACATCAAGGACTTCTAATAAATAGAAAAAACTTCTTACAAAAATAACATTACAAATGATAAATTGTGTTTTATTTGATCGTCAGAAACAACTTCAATTTTTGAATCAGCTTGCACGTGTACAAGTACAACCACACACAGTCAGTCCCGCCAAACATTATTCCCAAAGTAAAAATTAAGTTGATCTTTTTTATCAATCGATGGCTTTATTAGAGCAAAGTCTTGTTTTATTTATGCATAATTGAGAAAGAAATGATCATGATCAAAATAATGAAGAAAACAAAAAACAAGCATACAACCATAATGGAAAAAAAATGCATACAACCTCATAGTTCGAGTTAGGACATCTCCAATCCTGTCCTCTATTTTGCTCTTCAAATATAGAATTTTCTATTTTTTCAGACAACCAACTTCAATCCAATTCTCTATTTTATTCTCTAAAAAAGAATTTTCTTCTCTAGGACCATATTATATTATTATTTCTATTTCATTTGCATTTCCTTATTTCATAATATAAATTCTTTCTCCTTTTTTTTTTCTTCAAATAATCACTTTATATAATTTTTACGTAACATAAAATTCATTTTTTCGAATTCATTATTTAATATAAAATTTTGTTTTATTCTAAATTTCTAAATAACATAAATTGCAAGTAATTATATAATATACAAATTAATAGACAATTCAAATAAAAGTGAAATCATCAATGAAATACAATTACATAAAAATTACATAAATCAACAAGCACAACCGCAATCACAACTTTGTAATCATGTTCTGGTCACTAATCATTTTGCTTGCTTTCTAGATTAGTTTATATTTCCACATTAGTCATAATTTCTCAAAAAATAATAGATTATAAATTATTTGGCTAAGCGTTATAATTTCATATTTTTTATGGGATTAGACTCCGACTCAACTTATATTGCCTATAACTGTGAATTTGCATATTATCAATTTTTGACATTATTATTAAGAAACAATTGTATTCTTTATTGATCGATAGTTTAATTCATCGGAGAAAATTTTATTTTATTTATGCATGATCGATTGAAAAAGAAGTAACATGAAAAGAAAGAGAAAACACAAATAAACATACAATCATCAGAATTACATGGAAATTGCTATAACACTACGTACATACATAATGAAGCATGATCTTTATTATTTATTTTCACACGATCCTGGACAAGCGTCACAAGGACACGCACAATCGCACTTATCACATAAACAGTCAACCAATAACTTTCTTAATTTTTGTGCATCATTTTTCATCGATTGTTGCCATGGCAACACAAAACTTGATGTAGAATCGATATGACATATGCAAAAAGCAATAATCAAGATACCAACAACTATTGTGTTTTTTGACATAGCTCAAGGAATTTGGGAGTACTTGTAGACTATTGTGTTATCAAATGCTCACTTAACAACACATTATTTATAATGTCAACTTGCTTATAACTTGAAGTAAATTATCAAAAACTATGAATTAAATTTAAAGTTCAATGCTAATTTTAAAACCTATCTTTGTTAGAAGCGTGATCCTAATTTTAAGTTGTTGATGATGAAATTTATTCCAAATTATTGCAACATGTATTATTTAAAATGTAAAAATAGCTGGATCATTAATTTTTTGGATATATCTATTTCCAACGTGATGCAACCATGTGATATATATTAACGTCAATGCTATGGTGTTTTTCGACATTATTGCTCTAGTTTAGAAAAATATAGACTCGTTTGGTCATAAGCAAGTTATCCTGGGTAATTTATTTTGGAATAAGTTATCCTATCATGTATATGAGATAACTTATCCATCACTAAGGTATACATGATGGGATAAATAATCCCGGAACAACTTAATACCTCCAACTAAACACAAGATAAAATAGTCCTTCATTTTATGTCTAGATTATTATACCTTATACCTCACACCAAACGATGTGTTATCAAATGCTAGATTAATGATTATACTACGCTTTAATAAGTGAATATATATATATATAAATAGATGCAACTTGTCAATGGAAGTCCAATAGTCCATATGTGTATTAATTGTACCTGAAGGTTGTGATACCTTATTTTAAATTTAATTGCTACAACTTGTCAATTACGAGCTTACAACAAAAACTGAAATATAATTGCAACTTGTTATTATTAGATTTCATTTTTTTAATCCAACGATGGTTTCATTGGAGCAAGTTTCATTTTATTTATGCATAATTAAGAAAAAAAATGATCATGATCAAAAGAAAGAAGAAAACACAAAACAAACATACAACCATAATAGAAAAAAAAACATACAATCACATTGTACATAAATAAATGATATCTTTTCCTATAAGAGGTGTAACTACATCAACTTAAGGGGTTGTTGATAGATTCCACCGATTGAATTTAACATATTCCTAGACATGCATCAGAAGGGCGCACACAATCATATTTATCGCATAAACAGTCAATCAATAACTTTCATTTTTGTGCATCATTTTTCAACAATTCTGAAGTTGGTACGAGTGATTCATCCAATTGATCCCATGACAACATAGAACTTGATGTATAGTCAATATTATGATAGAGGCAAAATACAAAAATCGTGATAGTAGCTGTGGTGTTTTTCGACATGGCTCAAGTTTAGAGTAAAGAGTGATTATATATATAATGTCAGCCTAGGTATATATATAATTGATTGTCACGTATCAAAAAATATGAATTAGATTCGAAATTCAACGTTAACTATAAAATCTATATGTTAGAATAAAAGCATCATCCTAATTACAGCCATTGGTGATGAAATTTATTTCAATTTTTGTCACGCCCCGAGCCTACACACTGGGCGGGACTGGCACTCGAGAATCATTGTTGGCCCCAAGCGATGGTTTGGCTTAACTCATAGTGGAAGACTTAAATAACAGAAAAATAGACTCAAAAGATAACTCATGAAATAACTTAGAATGTCTTGAAAGAACATTCAACTAGCCAAAATGGCAACTCAAGGTTCAACGTAAGCCAATAACAAGATAATGACAAATGAACTAACTAACTGTCTATGAAGCCTCTAAACCATGAGGGATGTTGGGACAAGACCCCCAATCATGCATCCTAACAACTGAAAACTACTAAAGCAATGTAAATAGGGATCCTCCGGAAAGCAAGGAGGCTCACCACAAGACTCTGAATGGTCAACTGGATCAACGAAGCGCTGGATGTTGATCCTGGTTACCTCTATCTGCTTCATAACAAGGATGCAGGCCAAATGATATCAGTACATTGAATGTACGAGCATGCAAGGGGAATTCTAAAACAGGACATAAGCTTGAAAGGAACTGAAAGAACATACATGGCTCAACTCAACTCAACTTTACTCATTTCAATATAAAGCAATAATATGAATGCAATATAAAGAGAAAACACGGATACAATAATAACCTTGTATGTATGCAAAGATACAAAAATGAACTCTGGATGTATATAAAAATACAATTAATTCGGTGTATATAAGAATACAAAATACTTCTGTGGGAGTTTCTCTAACCAACAACCATCACTTAAGAGTTATGTGATGATACATCGTTTTGTCTCACGCTGTCAGGGTCGTCTTATACCTTGCCAAGGCCATGGAACCTAACTAGTAAGTGGATCCACTCATGGGCGGATCTATGGGTACCCGTGGGGGTGCCACAACACCCACTGATCTCGGAAAAAACTTTGTATGTATATGGATACATGTATAAGAAAATTAATAAATATTGTATTTGCCACCCACTAAACACTATGGTGAGTACGTAGTTCAATTAGCAAAGCAGACAGTTTGCCACACGGGCAGCTCAGGTTCCAAACCTCGTTGATAACATTATTAATTTTTGGAAGCTTTTTCTTTTTTTTTTCTTTTTTTTTTTTGTCATTTTTATTAATGTGTGAAGGTTTTTTTTTTCCTTCCATTCATTCTTATTTATTTACTAGTATTCTTTATTAATCAAATTGACTCCTATTCACCATATTTAATTTTTAATTTACTTTCTCTTTCACTAATTATTAATCTCTTGATATGAGTGTTGCGTGTTTATTCTTTATCAATTAATGAGTAATGAATTATGAACGTGTCATAAATATTATTAAGAATATATTTAAATAGTAGTTTTAAAAAAATATAAATTTTAAAAATGATGAATATTATTATTAGAGTTCTTTTAATTTGAAAGTTCTTTCAATTTTCACCAACGTTCTTGCTAAGTAAGATGACTAGATTGAAACTAAAATTTGTATTCTCTTTGTTATATATTTGCAACAACACATAAAGTCAATGTAATATGAATATATTAAGTTAACACTATTAGATAGTTTATACAGGCTAAAATTTTAGTGTGAAAAATTTCTTTTTTCCTCAAAGTTTCAACGAATAAGACCACTAATTCCTAAAAAGAAATAAATATTGAATTGTTTAGTTAGCTCTAATCTCATAATATCTAAAATAAAATATTACTAACATGCATGTTTAATCGATTTGTTTATAAAGATCAAAAAAGATAAATAACTCGATTGTAACCCAAAATTAAAGCAACCGACCCGCTTATCTTACTTGAACAATGTGGCACCCAGGACTTCCAAATCCTAGATCCGCCTCTGGATCCACTAGTCTATGCTAAAAAGCACTAAGGACTCATCTAAAAAGTATGACCATTTTCAACCCATGATGGCTACTTGGTTTATGGGGGTTGGGAGTTGTCTGAACTCTCCCCCATATCGGTGCTCAATACTACTCCAAAAGATACTGGATCATATGTTTAAAAACATAACTTCTTTCTGTGGTTTGAGATAATTGCTCAAAACATAGCTCAAACGCTCTCTTGGAAATCAAAGTTTCCTCTCTTGCTTAATTGTGAAAGCATTTACTCTTTACTGAAAACTAGCTCATAGGCTCTATTGGAAATCAAAGTTTCCTTTCTTGTTTAAATGTGAAAACATTTACTCTTTAGGAATACATAGTCCTCATATACTCTTTTGAAGAAATGAACTTCACTCTTTACTCTTTACTCAACTCAAAACTCAAGTCTTAAAACAAAGTTAAAACATTTGTAAAGACTTTTGGAAGACTCTATGAACTTCTCTTATTTGACTCTTAACTGTCTTTGAATTGAATTATGGATTCAAGGTTCATGATCTCATGTTATGGATGATTTCATGTTGTTTAGACATACCTTAGAGTGTAGAAATCAACTAGAAAACATAAGTAAGTTTCAAGGGAACTCGAACGGAAAGAAGTGGGAAATGGTAGAAGACCTGGCATTTCTGAGTGGCGTGGGACGCTAGACCCTAAACTTCAGAATCTAGGTTGGGGCGCACTGGCTGGCGCGGCGCCCCAGAGCCCAAACTTCAGCCCCCAAAGTGGGGCGCTCGCCCCGATTTTTCTTGCTTGTTTTTCAACTCTAAACCCTCTAGATTCAATTGGTTCTTTTCCCAAACATTTAGATTCGAATACATAACTAAAATATACAAGAATCTACTCAAAACGACATCTAATTTCATGAATTTAAATCAAGAACTTCTCAACAACTTCAACAATCAAGAACCCAATAGAAACTTCAACAAAATCCATCAAGAACTCAATTTCTATACTTTCAAGAACATAATTTCGCTTAATTAAATCATGGTTAGCGTGTGGGTGAACGAATCCAACGCTATGTGATCTCACATACCTCGTAGGGATCAATCCTTGATGAAATCCACAAGCCTAGCTTCAAGAACTTGACGATTCCTTGCTTTTTCTCCTCTTTTCTCTTCTCTCAAAACCCTAACTTATTTTTATGAAGAGTAAAATCCAATCAGTTTAGACCCCAACTTAATTACCAAAAACAAATTTAATTAATTAGGTAGTGAAAAGATCATAATACCCTTCTAAATTCGGTTTTGACTTTCCCTATCTAAACAGCCCTACTTCAAATGGGCATATCTTTCTCATACAAACTCGAAATTGAGAAAAATCGATGGCGTTGAAAAGATAATTTAAAGATATTTCCTACCGTATCTTGTAGCACACCTAACTCATCTGGAGATAGGAGTTATGGTCGTTTGAAGTTGACCCAAAATTCAAACTTAGCTTAATTTTGTCAAACTTTCCAAATTTGATTATTTTCAAAAACGGTTTCTTTCTAATTCTTGTTTTTTCAAATAACGGGGTGTTACAATTTTAATTCAATGTGTGTATTAATTGTTGTAACTTGTTAATTAGAATAGTGTGTACGCAACCATACCCCTATCTATAAAAGTAGATACCGTTTCTGAATGATCCTTCGGCCAAGTAATGCATATAAAAACAATATGAAAAGGAAATACGGTATTAAATGAAGATAATGTTGAAGTCTGCATCAGTGGGATAACATGATCACTAGAACTTTTTATATGATTAGATCCTCTCTGTATAAGTTAGCTAGTTTTTTAAGTTGAGTTATATGACTCAAGGACCAACGTCCATTTCTTTATTGATGGTGATCGTCTAAGCCAGAGACAACTAAGGTATGAAATTTTATTTGCTTAAGCTCATGATAGTTTTGATCTGCCACATTAGCCATTTAGCCTTGGAAAATCATTTTCTAGCCGCAGAGGACTTGAATTTACAAAGGCAGTATCGTGAATCTTTAGATGGATGATGCTTTATGGTATTGGCTTCCATTTCTGCTCCTTCCAAGATTTTCATTACAGTTTTGCTGTTAAAGCTTATTAGAGAATATCCCGTGTTTTCTCCTTTTGGGCTGCCCCCCCCCAGGTTCAACATTTTAACTTTAGAGATGTTTTTGGAATTAGTTCGCAGTTTTGTATTAATGAAAGCTTTATCACTGTTTCTCGTCTCTGTTTAAAACTTAGGACACTTGATCTTTACATCTTGCTCTCTCCCTGGACATAAAAGTTTAATCGCATTGTTTTCAGGGAGCAAATAGAAGACTGCTTGCTCTCGGACAATGAAGATGGAACATGATCTAGCTGATTCATTTTGCAAAACATCCAACTGCTTGCTGCATTGATATGCAAATCTTGTTTTGACAACAATACACTACTAGGTGAGCTACACAATAGTTTCTTCCTAGTTCCCATGAGCAGCAGGAGAAAATAGAAAGACGTACTTAAGCGTCTTAATTACTATTATGCTGCTGAGGCACTATATTATGGCTGATGTCTGGGGTACAATGTTTGGTTGTTCAATCTGTTTTATAAGTGTGGTACACTGTTACAGAAACCTGATTACTCTATGTTGACGATTTACGCATTTCAATTTTTTCTCCCTTCTCAGTCATCAATATAAGAATTCAATTTGTGAAACACAGTTTTTAAATTACATTTTATTCAATACAGTGATCACACTCTTCTATAGAGGAGAAGAGGGAAATTTATTACTTGTTCTAGACTCAGACATCTATTTTCACACATGCTATAATGAAAGCAATTGTGTTTTATTTATGGATGGTTGATGAAGCTAGAAGAGACCATCAGAAATATTACATGAAAAATAACTATTTTGTCTCTCTTTTTCCTTTTAATTTGAGATCGATCGTTGGGAACTAAGTGATAACTTCAAGGTCTGAATCCGCCTGTACATCTACAACCACACTCGCAGTCATCACATGTGCATACAACGTCAACGTTCAACAATCGACGATTATGAGGCATAACATTATTCCCAGAGTGAAATTTAAGCTGATTTTTTTCATCATGATCATCAATATAAGAAGAGAGTGTTGGTGAATATTGTGATAATGTTGGGTGGCAATGGTTGATAATAGTAATAATAATCATGAGAGTGATAATTATACTACTGTTTCTGGCCATTATTGCAAAAAGTTCTAAACTTGGTGAAGGCAATTTTTCTGGCAAAATAATTGTCACTTGCTAATAATTAAGGCTCTAGCAAGTGATTATATATAGTGACATGGACCTGGTCTTACTGTTTGTTAGAAACTATGGAGAATTGAAGTAGTATTTTTTCATTTGTTTGTTTTAATTTAATTTAACATGATATTAAGAAAAATAAAGATTTTTTTTTAAATTTAATGATCTTAAACTAAAGATTTATATCAAAATATTTTTTAAGTTTTGTATATGGTCTTAAATATGTTAGGTATGATATTGAGTGTACAGAGTTACTAAATATAAAATAGTGATATTTTCTTAAAATAGATTAAAAAAAAAGTAAGACAAATATACTGAAACGGAAAGTGTAACTATTTTATAAAATCGACTAGTAAGAGATAACATCCTACCTAATTCAGCTGCCACTCTTGAAAAATATTCCAGAATAGGTCAATATTTATATTCCCCAGCTGACTCAATTTAATTAATTTTTAAAGTTAAACTAGATTAGATCAATTTAATATTTTGAAACTAATTTAGACATTTTAAAGTCGTATGAAAAATACTAAAAATTATAATTAATTTCATGTCAATATAATTAAAAACAAAATATTTAAGATATTCATCAACATATATATTATATAAATATAATGTCACATAAATTGAGACACATAAAATACTATATATTTATAACTTTATAAGGCCTGCTTGGTATTGTTTGTCACCAACTAGAAATCTAGAATTATGGATTAACTTTGTAGTTATCGCTAATTTTAAAACCAGTTGTTTGTCACAGCCAAGTTTTATTGTCCTATAATTAAAAAATCTCATATATTTATCATGCTATATTTATTCTTCAACTTTAATATGAGATTCAGGTAAAATATTATGTGCACTTCTTCTTTATAAAGTTATTATCAGTTTCGAAGTCTGTCAGTCTTTTCTTTGACGCGCCCTTGTGGCATAGGGATCTAATTTTGTTCTTGGGTAAAATTTTGCCATTATGAAAAGGAAGCAGAAATTAGAGTTAATATCTCAAAAGGTCATTTAACTTTAGCAATTTATCTAGTAAAGTCATTGAACTTTATTTTGTATCAAAAAAATCACTCAACTTAGTTCTTTATAACAATAAAATCACTCACTCATATTCATCATTAAAAAAAATTACACCACAAATAAATTATTTTTTATACTATGTTCATGATTAAACTACTAAATAAATGACTCAAAATTACTATTTCATTATAAAATATTATAAAATTGAAAATAAAAGATTAATTTTTCAAACTTGAACAGAAAATTCTCCAAGCTGGCGTCGTTCACACAAACAAGAAATTGATCAAACCATCACAACAAGTGTTGTTATACCGTCAAATGAAGCAGTAGTAATTTATCACATGAAATTGATAAATTATTGAAATTGATTAAACTATCAGATCAAGTGGTCGGCATCATTGCAACGAAGTAGTATTAATTTATCAAATGAAACTGATGAAATTATCTATTAGTAATATTTTATTTGGTAATAAAGTCGTAACGTAAGCTATTTATTTATTATTTTTATTGTGATCAGATATTAAAAAATAATTTATTTTATTTTTTTAATGATAAATTTGGTTGAGTGATTTTATTGACATAAAAGCTTAAGTTGAGTGATTTTATTGATAAAAAATAAAGTTCAATGACTTTACTAGATAAATTCCTAAAGTTGAATGACCTTTTGAGATATTAACTCCAGAAATTATAATCTAAAGAGAACTTCTTTTCATATACTCAAGTGGGATAAGGTGTTCACTTGAACTTTTTATATGATTGATCCTATCTCTTAAATTAAGCTAGACGACCTAAGGACCAAGATTCATTTCTTTATCGATCGTTGGCTTTATTAAAAAAAATTCTTGTTTTATTTATGCATAATTCAGAAACAAATGACCATGATCAAAACAAAGAAGAAAACAAAAAAGCTTATATGATACAACCATAATAGAAAAAAAAAATACAACCATCAGAATTACAAGAAAATTGCTAGAGCACTTTGTACCTATATAGAAGTATCAATGATATCTTTTCCAATAACGTCTATAGATTCCGGCAATTGAATTCAACATCCACATGCATCGCAAGGGCACAAACAATTACAATTGTTGCATAAACAGTCGATCAGTAATTTTTTTGGATTTTGTGCATCAATTTTCATTGGTAACAGTGATTTATCGCCTTTCCATGGCAGCCCATAACTTGATGTAGAGTCAATATGATAGAGGCAAAAGGCAATAATCATAATAAAAATTATGGTGTTCTTCGACATAATTAAAGTTTTGAGAGTGAAGACTAATAAGTGTTACCAAATGCTTACTTAGCTAAAAAAAACAAGGCTAAGACAAGTGATTTTATAATACCTATAAGGCGAGCCTGTTCATTAATTTGTTATCATTAAAAATTACAAAATATTAATTAATTAATTAATTTGAAAGTTCAATTCTAATTTTATAACCTTATCTAAGAAGCAAGATCCTAATTTTTAGGCATTTCTGATGAAATTTATTCCCAATTAAGTCAAACGTGCATTATTTAAAAGGAAAAAAAAATAGCCGGATTAGTATATTTATGGTAGAAATATTTGTGAATTAGGTAGTTTTTTGTAAAAAAAAAAGAATCACTCCAAACCCGTTGAGGAAAATATGTCTTGTGCAGGTACGGATTATTTCCGAAGGACCCTCCGTCCAAGTAACACATATATTGTTAATATGAAAAGAAAATACAATAATGAACTAAGATAATGTTGAAATCCACGTCGATAGGATAAGGTGCTCACTTGAACTTTTTATTTGATCCTCGGCTTATATATAAGTTAGCTAGTTTTTGAAGTTGTGTTATACGACTCAAGGATCAAGGTTCATTTCTTTATCGATCCATGGCTTAATCGGAGCAAAGTTTTGTTTTATTAATGCAAAATTGAGAAACAAATGACCATGGTCAAAACAAAGAAAGAAAACAAAAA
>JAJOOS010013450.1:0-19202 GCA_029582725.1 Solanum chiquidenum
ATAGATTTTATATATATCTTCTGGATCTGCCCAAGACTTTAGCAATGGATTTAATTTATTTGGGTTAAAGATAGATAAAAGGTCGGACATGAGTTTCAATTTGGGAATGACTCGTTTTTAAGAAAAAGGGGTAATTTAGGCTGATTTGAGGCTTTTCGTCAAATTAGAGATATGAGCAACAAGTTTGTAAATGGATGGATTTAAATGGCCACATAGTATAATTGAGGATAAAACTAGCAAAGTTGTGGAATATCTTTGACCCTTCTCCTATTAAAATTAGGAAAAATTACCTAAATACACAATTTATTTTATCATGTTTTTTAAGATTTCCTTTTATTTGTAAAAGTTACAAAAATCTCTACTCTCTCCTATTCTCGCATACATCACTTTACGCGATTTATCGGTCAGATACATCACTTTACATGATGTATCGGTCAGATACATCACTTACGCTATGTATCAGGACGTTGAGTACTGATATATCCGAAACAAATACACAATGTATCAGAACATTGAGGATGTATAAGCTGGGACACGATGTATCAGGACGTTTTGGGATGTATTTGAATTCTACCAAATTTAAGAAATTTTTGTAAATTGAAAAAAAAAGGTAGAAATAAGATGTAATTAGTTGTTAATAGTATGAGATTTGTGTAAAATTCCTTTGAAAATGCTATATTTGATTGAAGTTTATGAATATCTCAACCTACAGTAGGATAAATTGAAAGCAATTCATCAAAGGCAAAGCAGGGAAAAAAGGATGACAAATTCTACCCCCAATTATATCTTACTATCGGATACATCACTTTACATTTTGGAGTACTTCATAAATTGATTAATTACTCTCTCCATTCACTATTCTATAAAATCTTATTTTGACAAAGAAATCTCAACAAACAAATTAAAAATAAAAGATGGAGAAAAAAATAAAAAATAATCTTAAAATTTGAATCTTCAACAATTTTTTTAATTTTTTTTTAGCTCAATTGGTAAAAAAATTTGGCTCCAAAAATAAACTCAAAAATTTAAATAGTCATCCAAATGCATTTTAACTTTTGAAATCTTCATCATTTATTGAAAAGTTGACCTAAGAAAACATTAAATAACAGTAGAAGGGTAAAGTTACTTAATTTCTTAATGCAAGTGCAATCTAAAAAGATGACATATAAAAAAGAACGGAGGGAGTATATATTTTGTTTTGGCCCGTAAGTTTTCTTTCTTCACTTTTTTTTTTTTTGGAATTCAAATTGTGTAAGTAGCTCAAAATGTATATTTTATCATCTAAAAATAAGAAGAAATTGTAACTTATCGTATAATTTTGAATAACTATATGTTAATTTGGAAACATTCATGAATTAATTTAATCCAAATCTAACTTTAAAGATTGATCAAATTTAACTTTTAAAAAGCAAAAACTATATCAAATTAAAATATTACATAAAATTTAATTTAATTTTACTTTTTTTGAAGTTCATACAAAATTTAAATAAAATAATCAAATAATATAAAATGGAGAGTACTAGATTGTTTTATTTGTTGCACATATTCTTCTTTACGTGGATAAAATATAACCACACTACTTTAGTTTAATATTTTAGGTATCCTCGGGTCCCGCAGGAGTAATTAGTAATTTTGCTGAATTAATGGGTCATGCCAGCTGGTTAGATGTGTGAAATAGAGGACTCGTACGTATTTGTTATTGTTTCTACAATAAAGAGATTAAAATCTCGAAAAAGACCAAATTACTATCGATCTGTCATTAATAGCGAAATAAGATAGCTAGCAAGAGAAGTAGAGATATAGATTTTATATATATCTTCTGGATCTGCCCAAGACTTTAGCAATGGATTTAATTTATTTGGGTTAAAGATAGATAAAAGGTCGGACATGAGTTTCAATTTGGGAATGACTCGTTTTTAAGAAAAAGAGGTAATTTAGGCTGATTTGAGGCTTTTGTCAAATTAGAGATATGAGCAACAAGTTTGTAAATGGATGGATTTAAATGGCCACATAGTATAATTGAGGATAAAACTAGCAAAGTTGTGGAATATCTTTGACCCTTCTCCTATTAAAATTAGGAAAAATTACCTAAATACACAATTTATTTTATCATGTTTTCTAAGATTTCCTTATATTTGTAAAAGTTACAAAAATCTCTACTCTCTCCTATTCTCGCATACATCACTTTACGCGATTTATCGGTCAGATACATCGCTTTACATGATGTATCGGTCAGATACATCACTTACGCTATGTATCAGGACGTTGAGTACTGATATATCCGAAACAAATACACAATGTATCGGAACATTGAGGATGTATAAGCTGGGACACGATGTATCATGACGTTTTGGGATGTATTTGAATTCTACCAAATTTAAGGAATTTTTGTAAATTGAAAAAAAGAGAGGTAGAAATAAGATGTAATTAGTTGTTAACAGTATGAGATTTGTGTAAAATTCCTTTGAAAATGCTATATTTGATTGAAGTTTATGAATATCTCAACCTGCAGTAGGATAAATTGAAAGCAATTATCAAAGGCAAAGCAGGAAAAAAAGGATGACAAATTCTACCCCCAATTATATCTTATCGATCGGATACATCACTTTACGTGATGTATCGGGACGTTGAGAGATGTGTCTGAAATCGAGACGCGATGGATCGGGAGGTTTTGAGATGTATCTGGATTCCATCAAATTTAAGGGATTAATTTGGAAAAGAGTAGGGATAAAATATAATCAACTCTTAACACTATATGATTTGTGTAAAATTCCCAAAAAATAAAATTTCTTACTCTTAGCTTGGACTAGTTTTTTAAAAAAATTATTTTTACAAAGGTGTCTGTTTAATTTTATTTTTAAAAAGTGTTTGTTTGAAAAGGAAAAAGAAATATGTTACGTTTGGAAAACATTTGTAGAACATATCCATAAATGTTTTTAAACAAAATTTTCTTTTGTAATTTAAACACAATTAATTCTCCCTATAAGTTGAATAATTAATTTTAGGGAATTAATTTCTATTTAAAATCATTTTAATTTTTTTTTGTCTTTTTTCTTGTTTTGACGACTTTTAAATTTTAATTTTTCCACTTGATATTTTCAAAATTGCAAGATTAAAGGATATATAGTACTTATTCTCTCTGTTCACTTTTACTTGTCCATTATTTCAAAAATAGATTTTTACTTTTACTTGTCACTTTTAATGTATCAAGAACATACAATAACTAATTCTAATTATACTTTCAAATAATTATGTAACTAATTCTAATTATACTTTCAAATAATTATGTATCTTATCACTAATTACGAGTTTTCTATCATATATTGGGGAAAATACACTTAGATACATGTATTTTTGCTACAAATACAGAGAGAGAGACGAGCGAGATAATAATATATCTCAGATACATGTAAATCACGCTAGATACATATATTTGTATGTATCTACCTTAATGGACACTCATCCTTTTGTATCTCAAATATATTCGAATCCACTTGGATACAATGTATCTAGAGCAAATTACACCTAATTATGACCCTATATATTCAGAGATACATGTATCTGAATTGTATCTTAATGCATCAAAATCTCATAAAATTTGTAATATTGCAAACTAGAGTGTATCTAAATAATTAACTCCTAAACTAATGAAATTTCTCATCTAAATACGACAACTAAACAAAGTAATATATTTTTTAATTTTAAAAAAAAGTTTAACTTTCTAAACTTTGCGTAGTATCAAAATCAAACCAATTTTTTTAAAATAATGAAAATACAAAAGTACCTATCTCATTAAAAATGGCGATGACAGAAGAGCAACCTGAACCACCAGATAGCCAAACCAAGAGAGGATCGGTTGTAGGCTCGGATTCTGATTCCAAAAAAATAGTACAAAAGTTGCACCTCCTCATCTTTACCAATTCCAACATACCTACTTAATTAAGTAATTAATTACAATTTATAGTGTAATATAAATTTTTTAGAAGGAGTAGTAAATGAAATGACATGCACCGGTTATCACTAACACATCATCAATCACTATATATTTTTCAGGCGCCATTATTATGGGTGTTATTTTCACCACCTCCATTATTACAATCCACCAGTGGCAAGGGTTGAATGCACAATGTTGAGAAACTTATGATACATCTTAACCGCTAGATTAAACCTTTCACTTGTGTTAAGATGTGTCAATACTTATATATATTTTTTAAATCAAATTTGATCTCTATATTCAATGTAATTTTTCGATGAAGGGGTGTCAAGCGACACCCCTCGGCCAAGGGTGGGTCTGCCCCCATCTACTTTTAAACTTTTTTTTTTGGAGGGGAGAAGAGTGGGATAAGAAAAAAATAAATCTTATTTTAAAAGTAATTTTTTTAGGGGGAGGGGGCAGTCGGGGTACTCAGTAAAAAAAAAATTAAAATTTTTTGGGTGATTGGGGGTTCCTGGGTAGGGGATGGGTTGAGGTAAGAAAAAAAAAATCAAAAAAAAATTCTTCTTTACTAAATTTTAACATTTAATTATTTGAATGTTTTTTGTTTTACTATATATCTATGTCTACGCCACATATGTGCATAAGTGGATAAGATGAGTGTTTTTAAATTACTTAATTAAGTAGTTGAGTGTTTTTAAAGTTGTTAATAGTTGAGAGATTAGAGTAATAATTCATGTCAAGTTTAGAAATGTTTTTAATAGTTATCTCTTATTACAACCATTAACACCAATCATTATCACTACCATCTCTACAAATCATTTCCACCATGTTTGACATAGTTATTCTTAATTTAGAAGTTATAAAATTGAAATTCAAACTTAGTTCTAAATAAATTCATTCGAGCTCACCCAGTCTCTAATGGAACGGGAGGTAGCCCTGCAAATCGGGAAGATACTCCACCGTGGAATCCGAAGCAGCTTGTTGTTGTTGAAGTTGGAGAAGAAGAAGCACAACTCGCAGTTTCAACAAGTTCTCCATTATTCCTAAATTATTGATAGTCATTTTACCAAGTACTAATAAATAATAACAGTTGTCTATAGTAATCAACAAAGGGACAAAATTTGTAGTAATAAAATTTAGTTTGTTATCTCCTGTATTCAGATTAGTAAACCAGAAATAATAAAAGATGAAAAGAAAAACACAAAGAACTATCCGAGTCCACAGAATCCACTGTGTGTCCTTAAGAAATTTAATCCCCTCAAGTACCCGAGGTTGCAGATTAATTCCTCCCAAGATAAAACGGATTAACCATTAAAGAAGTAGCGGTACCTCAAACTTCGATAATTTCAACGAACTCAAAATGACAGCAACGAATCACACACACAGACACGGTCGATCGATTTTGTTTTGTAAGAAATGTATGCAAAAGAAGGGAAGAATTCGATGCAGAAAAATGAGAGAAAGCTTCTCTATTTATAGCCAACAAAGGGTAAAGGTCACAACTCTTAGGAAAGAAGACAACCTTTCAAAAAGGTCACAACACTTTGAAAAAGGCATAACCTTTCAAATGGTCACAACCCTTTAGAAAGGACACAACATTTCATAAAGGTCACAACCCTTTGGCATAATCACAACCCTTCATTTCCTGTTCACACCTTTAAAACCCAACATAATTCCCACAAGTCACTCACCATGCAGGTGTCCCACTCAATTGAATTATTTTTCAATAGTGAACCGAATTAGTTTGAACCATAGAATCGAACACCACAGCCGTACAAGTAACTTTGTCCCTTAATACACAGGCAAGTTGATTAAATGTGGGGAATAGACGACTCCATTATAAATTCAATTAACCCAAACAGAGGTAGCAATTCATCAAAGAAGAAAATGGCAGAATTCATAGAGTCAAAGTTGGAAATAGTAATGTTCCCATGGCTTGCTTTTGGTCATTTAATCCCATTCATGAATCTGTCAAATGGACTTGCAAAAAGAGGTCACAAAATCTCATTCTTGTTGCCCAAAAATGCTGAAATTAGAATTCAAAAACTCAATCTTTACCCAAATCTCATCACATTACATAAACTGACAATACCTCATGTTGATGGCCTTCCATATGGAGCAGAGACTACAGCTGATGTTCATAGATCTTTGGAGAGTCTATTAGCAACAGCTTTTGATGAATTGTATGATGAAATCAAATCTTTTCTTCAAAATCTAAAACCCCATTTCATTTTCTTTGATTTTGCGTATTGGATTCCTGATTTGGCAAAAGAAATTGGGGGTATCAAGACTCTGATTTACCTACTTATTTCCCCAGCTGTATTGTCTCTATCACCGGATAAGGCTACTTTTATGACATCAACTTCTGCTGAGCTAGTAAAGCCACCACCAGGTCTCACCCTGTGTTACTTTTATAAATAAATTTTCAATTATATAGTAAATTTGCAATTTCATTCTGCTCTCTAAAGATGTGGTATCTATCTCCCTCCAGGTTACCCTTCTACTACTGTGGTGTTGCGTGAAAGTGAAGCTAAGTTGATAGCATTTCTATTTCATGAATATGGCAAGAGGGTGACGTTTCAAGAACGATTGAACAAGGGATTTACACAATGCGATGTAATAGCTGTGAAAACATGTAGAGAGATTGAAGGAATCTTTTGTGACTACGTAGCAACACTACTTGAAAAGCCAGTCCTTTACGCTGGACCTGTAATTCCCGAGCCCAAAAAGGAGCAACATGAATTATCAAATTGGCTCGAGAAATTCGAGCCAGGATCAGTAGTGTTCTGTGCATTTGGAAGCCAATTGATTCTTGAAAAGAAACAGTTTCAACAACTTGTTTTAGGCTTTGAATTGACTGAGTTACCATTTCTTTTAGTTGTTAAGCCACCTCAAGGGACAAATTCAATAGAAGAAGCCTTGCCAGAGGGATTCAAAGAAAGGGTTCAAGAAAAGGGACTGATTCTTGATTGTTGGGTGCCACAATTGGAGATTTTAAGACACAAATCAGTTGGTTGTTTCGTGACTCACTGTGGTTATGGGTCGATGTGGGAGTCTTTGGTGCTGTGTGATTGTCAATTGGTACTTTTGCCAAGGCCTGTTGATCACATTTTTACTGCTAGGCTTATGGGACAACACCTTAAGGTTGGTGTAGAAGTGGAGAAGGATGAAAATGATTTGTTTACTAAGGAGAATTTGTGCAAGGCTGTGAAATGTGTTATGGATAAAGATAGCCAAATCGGTTGTCTTGTGAAAGAGAATCATAAGAAATGGAAGGAACTTCTTTCAAGTCTTGGCTTCATGAGTAACTACATTGATAACTTCATTAAAGACTTGCATGGACTTCTAGTTGAAAAGACCTAGATGATTAGAAGGGGTGGATCTTATGTTGAAGTTACGGGATTTGCAGAATCCAGTGTATTTTAGTATTTTTGTTAAGAAATTTACTTAATATGTATGAATAATTCATCCCCAACCAATTGTTATTTTGTTTTGAAATTCAGACTCTATAAACTTAAAAACTAAGTATTGAGTGATGTAACCTGCATTTATAAAATGTTTTCATTCCTTACCCTATGAGTTATACATCTTTTCTTCAAATTTTGTGCCATTTTTTTTAAGGTCTGATATATTGACTACGAAAAAGGGGCAAAAATATTCCCATCTATTTTTGCTCATGACTACTTCTCAAGTTAACAGCCAAAACCTGATAACTTCTTACAATTTAAAATAATTGCATGACCTATTATATATGATTTGTCACATGTAATAATCAAATTTAATAATTGAATCCACTCATTTCTTAAAATCAAAATGTATGTAATCCTCGACAAAAGGGAGTTGCTAGCATGATAAGCATCTCTTACTTTCAATCCAAATGTTGTGAGTTCGAATCAGCAACAACAGAGTAAAAAGGATAAGAGCTCTATCTCTTGGAAGGGGAAAAACAACTTGTAGAGTATTGGTGGTGCAGGGGTGTTTCAAGAATCTTTTGAACCTTGCTATTTCTATTTATCGCTCTTCTAGTATGAAAAATGAAATGTAGAACATAAAAGATTGGGTGTCTTTCGTAAAGAATGATAACATTATAGAGGATTGTGACTTATCCATCTTTTGAACATAGCAAAACATTCTTCAGATTTGTCGGTACAAGTTGTGTCTGGATCCCTATTATAGAAAAATAAATAAAATGCAAAGTAAAATACAAATATAAAATAAAACCAATCTTACTAAATTGAGATAAATTAATTATTTTTCAATTTTCATGAAACTTATTTCTACAATTAATTCCATACCTCCAATGTTGCATAAGTCGTTTTGTTGGAGTAAGATCTTGTATAACTTCAAGGATACAATATTAAATACATAAAAACCTCCCTGAACTTGACACGATAGCTTACCTTAGTACTTAAAATAGTGTTTAAATACCTCCTTAACATCTTTGAAGTGAATTTAATCCACCCTAACAATACAACACCTGGGAAGTGCATGCACTACACACATGCCTCATCAGGGTCACATCAGTGTCACATCAACGCTACATCAGATCCACATAAGAAATAATATTTTTTTTAAAAAATTAATAAAGGAAAATCAAATTTAATTTGGAATTATACTAACTTTAATTTTTTCTTGTTTTTTTCCTTCTTAATTATTCTTAGTTTTTTTTTATTAATTATAGTTTCATAAATTAATCTCTAATTAATTATTAAAATCCCCTAAATAACTGAATTTTCCCCATTGTTGTCCTCAAGTTCACCACCTTCTCATTTTCTCATTTTAAAAGAGAAATCTGAACAACCTTTGCAACTCTAGGCTATAACAAAAAAAAATTCCAACTTTTCTTCTTACATGAACTAACAACAAAGTCTATAAAAACTTTTCTTCAATTCCAATTTCAATTTCAATTCTGATTTCAGCTACTCCTCAACCCCCTCTTTCGAAGATCGAAAATATTCTTTCCATAAGAATATTAGTTTTTTTGTAAGTTGGGTGAAGATTCTATGATCTATTTTTTGTTGACTTCTTTAACGGATGATTTGACACTTTCTTGATGTTGAAAATAAGTCGCTGAAAATCGTGTCGAAGAACTAAACATCAAGTTTTTTGTGTTAAGGAGAATTTGTGCAAGGCTGTGAAATGTGTTATGGATAAAGATAGCCAAATTGGTTGTCTTGTGAAAGAGAATCATAGGAAATGGAAGGAACTTCTTTCGAGTCCTGGATTCATGAGTAACTACATTGATAACTTGCATGCACTTCTCGTTGAAAACACCTAAATTAGCGGGAAGGTGGGCAGAATCTAATAATTTTATTTTTAAAATGATGTATTAACTTAATACGTTTGAATAATTTATGCTTAACCAATTGTTATCGTGTTTTGAAATTCAGAATCCATAAATTTAAAATCGTATATTTGCATAAATATATTGCACTAATATTGCCACAATGATGATCTAATAATTATTTTTTATTAAAAGTTCGGTTTAGTCTTTAATTACATCAGAATTTTAAGTTTTATTGTAGCTTGGACTTGTCAGATATTTTAAGGTAATATTTAGGAGTTATACACCTTCCTTATAGGTCCAAGACATAATTTACAGAATTTTTTTTTAAATGTATAGATACAGAATTTGTATATACTTATCTTGTTTGTTTATTGACAAGCGAATTATACAAATAAAATACTCATAGCAAACAAAACTATAGTTATAAAGTGTAATTAGATAAACTATAGCTATGAAAGTTTATTAAGTTTAATCTCTTTAAATTCTCTTCTAATTATATGCTGCAAAAATCATCCACGTAGGCCCAAAAAAAGCTATAAAATTCTTTTACTTTTCTGTTTTTCTGAACTTCCACTTTTGAAGTTCAGCGTGAAGCACAAGTGTTCAAATATACTGAATAATAAGATCTTCAAAATTCTAAAAGCATCTAATTAAACAAACAAAAGATAATAATTATAAGATATTTACAACAGTTTGGGTAATTACTTTTTTACTTGAACAAACAATAATAATGCTTTATAATCATTTAGTGCTTTATAATCACTTAATAATTACAATGGATAAAGATTCTTCAATCAAATGGATCGATCGAGTTGTCAATTAATTCACCTATAAAGCAAGCATTAAAACTGACTGATTAGTTCGTAAATGAAATGAAAATAGTTGTGTGACTTCATTGCGTTAAAGCAAATGTTTCCCTCGAATTTTAGTACTTTATTTTTCAAAAACTTTATTTATAAATTTATTAGAAATATTGCTTGAATTGATTGAGTGACCTTTGAGATGAAATAACAATAGTTAAGTGACTTTCTGAGATAATTAATCATCATTAATTGAGTGACGACTTTTCACGTTTGTGTTACAAAATAAAATTAAGTAACTTTCTGGGATAAAAACTAGTTGCGCACTACTCGTTGAAGAAAGGAATAAGTTCTTCAATATTTTTCCAAATAAAATTATATTCGAAAGAATAGAAAATGACTCCTCACGAAAGTCTCTAAGCTAACCCTTATATATATGAAAACACCCCTTGTTGAAAATTCATCCACCAATACTTATATACATAAAAAAAAATTAAAAATGCCTTGGCTCATTCTAAATCATAGAAAAGTTAGTTATCCATTAAGTGAAGAGCAAGTGAAAGGTATGCTCAAGAAATATGATAAAAATAAAGATGGTAAACTTAGCAAACACGAATTGATATTAGCTTTTAAAGAGATGGGGTTACATTTTTGTCGTTGGAAAGCTGGGAAAGCCCTTCGTTTGACAGATAATAATTGTGATGGATATATTAATGAAGATGAAATGAGCGAGTTCGTCCAATATGCTTCGAGATGGGGCTTTAAGATTTCTTAACAGGTATCGAATACCAGATGGGAAACCATGAAAAAAATATAGGCAGGGTTCTATATTTATTTTTTTGTGTTGTTGTGTCTTTTTTTCTTTTTTCTTTTTGTTTGAGAACCAAAGATATCTTGTAATATTTGGAAAAAAGAAGGGTCTTTTGGGTGTTGTAATGTATATGTATTGTTGCTGTGTAATTGTCATGTTGGACACGTATTATTGTCGATGTTCGATGTGTTTTTTTTTTGGTCTAGTAGCTAACCAAATGATAATTTATATATAGATCCGTTTAATTTATGTGACTTATTAGCTTGACTGATCCCTCAGATTTAGGATTACATTAGATATATTGTTGTTGTTAGTTTGATTGAACATGAAGTTTATAAAGTATTTTTTTCGTTCACTTTTACTTGTCATATTTGGACTTGACATGCCTTATTGCCCGTTAAGAAAATAATAATTTGGACTTGAAGAATAAGTAATTAATGTTAAGGATATAACATGAAAAAAATAATACTCAATAAATAAGTAAAAATAAAAATCTATTTTTAAAATAATGAACAAATAATGCTAATAGAGAAAGTAAAAGAGACTTTGATTAGGAATAATAATTTTATTTATCTATTTTCATTCTTAACTCATTCCTTTACGTGGGGGTTTAATTTCAATTTCTTGCATTAAGCAAATGAAGTTAATTTTTATTTATGTGTAGCAGTGAGATCACTCATATTTTTTTCTGATCGTGCTAGGGCAATTGAAGCAGATTAATTATCCATAATTAATGAAAATGACAATATTTTGAAAAATAAAACAAGTAACGTTAACTTTTTGAATATAGTATTTAATTATAGTGAATATATATAAATTTATTTGCAGCAAATGTTGACATATAACTCTATTATTATACCAATATGGGAGGCGGAAACTGCTTCACCCTTAATTAGAAGTCTCGGATATAAGTGTTGGATATAGAGAAAATTTTATTGGAGTGGGCCCTGTAGTTGAGATCCAAATTTAGTCGGGGTTCCAATACGGGCTCTAGACGCTAGGTGGAACACCGCTCCACCCTCCAAAAAAAAAATTATATTATTATAATCATGCATATACTATTTTATTATTGTAGGTTTTTCACAAATCACATAGTGTTAAGAGCTAATTACATCTTATCCATATTCTTTTCTAAATTATAAAAATCCCTTAAATTTGGTGGAATCCGGATACATCCCGAACCCGATGCATCACATTTCGATTTCGGATACATCCCTCAACGTCCTGATACATTGCGTCTCAATTTCGGATGCATCACTCAACTTCTCGATACATTGCATAAAGTAATGTATCTGACCAATACATAATTCCTTAAATTTGGTGGAATCCGGATACATCCCGAACCCGATGCATCGCGTTTCGATTTCGGATACATCCCTCCACGTCTGATACATTGCGTCTCGATTTCGGATGCATCACTCAACATCTCGATACATTGCGTAAAGTAATGTATCCGACCAATACATCACGTAAAGTGTTGTATCCTATCTGCACATCGCATAAAGAGATTTATCCGATTGATATATCGCATAGTTAACATTCTGATACATCGCGTACGTCCTGATACATTGCACATGTTCCTATACATTGCATGTGTCCCGATAGATCATAAAGTGATGTATCCGACAGATACATCACATAAAATAGAGATTTTTGTATTTTTTTCAAATGGTAGAAAATTTTAAAAAATATAATAAAATAAATTGTGTATTAGTTATTTTTCCTTTATTTTATTCCAACCTATACTTGTGGAACTGGCAAGTGCAGAATTTTTTTGATGCAAAGTAAAGGTGTACAAATATATATTTATGTGATTCCATATATTGTTATTTTCTTAGACCATAGTTTATTAACAACATATCTAACTGATATTAAATATTAAATCCTCAGCCGAAAATTTAGGTAATCCTCCAATTTAGTAGGATTAAGATAAATACTTTATTACAGTACGTTTTACTATTTTTCTTAAGAAGTTGCTATTAGTTAGTTAATGTAAATATGTTTTATTTTTAAATATAAAAATTGTGTTTATTATATAACAAATGCTCGTAATTTGTCTGTCGTGTAATGTTGTGTATCACATACACATAAAAAATATATATTAGAAAAACACATAAAATGTTGGGAATCATATATATGATTGATCAAATGAAAGTGAAATTATAGGATACCTTATTCTGCTCCATGCAAAAACTATGCTTCAAGTCTAAGCTAGTAATGTATCCACATATTTATGCGGAAATTGTTGGGGTGCCAACGAATTTCCACATCGGAAGTTGAAAAGAAAAAGAATCTACATATAAAGTGCAGGATTCTCTTAGTCTCCGTAGTGAGAATATCATATTATGTTAAAATATTTAGGGACTCTTTTGACAAAAATTATTTGTGCGAGTACTTTTTTATTACTAATTACTAAATTTAGCAATACTTTTTATTTATTATCATCTATAACAATCAATTACAATATATTAAAAATGAATTATGCATATAAATGTAAATATTTAAGTATTTTAAAATTTATTATATTTATTTAGTAAGAAATTAATACAATGCGTTGTAACTTTAGTGCTTTGAGTTCTACATATATAAAATTACTCGAAGTAAAGTATGATTTAATAATCAAACAACGGTGAAGTGTTCAAAAAAGATTCTTAAATAGCAATTTCAATCAAATGGATTCATCGAGTTGCCAATTAATTCATTATAAAACTCTAAAGTAATGTCTTTAATTTAATTCGGTAGAACTTATCGACATTTTCCAAAAAAAAATTCAAGAAATATCTAGCAACGTAACTCAACATTTGGTGCATGTAGTTTATTAATAATCAATTAAATTATGCTTTTGGACAAGCTAGAAATTATTCTATACTCTAAATATATTTAATTTCAATTATTACATATTACGTTCCTTCCGAATCTTGAACACTAGAATTGATACACCAAAGATATTATGGCCCTTTTTTTTTTTTTGAATCCTAGGAAATCTGCATCCACTATATATATAACCTCTGCACAATCTCTATCATTGGGGTGAGCACTTTGTGTGAACTGTAAACACTCAACTGTGTAATAGCCTGCAAATCACATGGAGAATGTAAACTATAATAGACAAGTTATATGCGACAAGCTAGACTTAGAAGACATTAAGGAGGATCCAAATCAACTGAGTCATCCAAATGGATATATTATTAACCATTTGATTGTATATAATTAGAATGAATTTGAATAGTAAAATGTTAAAATGTCCTATTTGTACAAATTCTTGAAATGATTAGCAATTTAAAGATATATTAAGACTTTGCTATATTGATTTCACCCCCCTCCCACAAAAAAAAATATCATTCATATCGTAAAGTCTAGGGGCGTATAAAATCAAATCGAAAATTGAATCAAATCGCAAATCGAGTCAAACCGGGAAAAAAACCCGACTAGTAGTTTGGTTTGACTTGGTTTGGTATTGGAAAAAAAACCCGACTATATTTGGGTTGATTTGGTTTCAACTAAAAAAAATTAATCCGAGACCAAACCAATCCAACATTATATATATAATTTTAAAATTTTATTTTATACGTAAAAATATTTACTTTGATATAATTTTTAAATATTTCTTATACTTTTTCATAGTTTTTATCTTTTAATATATTATTTCATGATTGAAAGATAGAATTCTTAATGACCCAATAAATATTATAGTCCATAGATATTAGTAATTATAATAAAGCTAAAATCAAAATCAAATTAATAACGCAAAAAAAATATCAATTCAACACTAAGAATGACAATAATATTGAATATTTCTTTAGTTTTACATAGGTTAAGACAATTAAAATATATAATCTAATTTTAATTTTCTTTAATATTAGTCCTGTAACTAATACTTATTAAACTTATTTTAGCATGATTTAGTACTTTTAAATTATGATCATTTTCATTATGACTTATTAATTTACAATATTTATTTTACGCAATTTCATTATTATTATTATTATTATTATTTTTGGATATTTTAGTATCATTAATCATATCATATTTTGTGTTATTTTCTTAAGAAACACTTAGATAGTTGTATTTTGATAGGACTAAAGAAATATTTGAAGTACAAGTAAATTATACGTTTGTACGAAGACTTTACCGGAAAAATCCAAAAAAACCTGAAAATCCAAAAAACCCGGAAAAATCCGAAAAAAACCCGAGGTTGAAAAACCCGAGTTTTATTGGTTTGGTTTGGTTTATAAATTCAAAAATCCAACATAAATGGTTTGGTTTAATATTTGAAAAACCCAAGCCAACCCAACCATGTACACCCCTATCGTAAACTATAATTATTACCTATTCTTACTTCCACTTTTGATCAAGTTACAATTGTTCAAAGATACGGAAAGATTTTTTTAAAATTTAAAATAACCATAAAGAACAAGAAAAAGCAAAAAAGAATTAATATTAGAAATTTAAGACTTTTGCCTAAGAGTCCACGTCGGATTAAAAAGAGACAAGTGGTCTCTTAAAGTTAAGTTAAATCTAAATTCGTCTCTTTAGAACTTCGTTTTTAACTAATACCCATTTTCATTAAATACTTTATTAATTATAATAAACTTTCTTGAAGTAATTAATGTAAAAGAGAACCATAGATAATGTGTTGAAAGATTAATATAAATCATTTGGCAAGATATATATATATTGTTCTACTTTCTGTTGTATATTCTTAAACTTTCGGTATATATTTATAGTGTTTTCCTGTCTTATCATCTTCTATATATGTTCTTATATCCATTTATAAATAAATTAATCTATGATTACCCAAATGAATCGTGAATAATATATAGGGGGAACTTATGCTTTGCTTCATAAAAAAAAGAAGCTAATTAATGTGCTACGTTTTATAATATATGGATAATAAATTTTGAATTCAAAAATCAAATAATTTTTAAAAAACCTAATTAATGACTTATATATATATATAATATGCTTTATAATTAATCTTTTAGTGATTTGAGTATTAATTCTTTACTGCTTCTCGACCAAGCTACTAGATAAAAAAATTTAAAACAAATATAAAGTTGAGAAACTTAATAGTTACTTAAGCAAATTTCTGGAACATTATATTTTCCACAGAAAGGAGGTTTCAAAAATTATCGAGTAGTTTATTAATAATTAATTAAATTATGCTTGGACAAGCTAGAAATTATTCTAGTTGTCTAATATATTTAATTTCAATTATTAAATATCACGTTTCTTCTGAATCTTGCACACTAGTTGATCAAATAGTACACCACCTTTAAGATATTAATGCCTATCTGGTTTATATTCTAAGATTAAAACGTATGAATCTGAATACATAAATACATATTATAATATTATAAATATAAAATTTTAATATTAAATAATAATTTGTAATGATGATTGTAAATAATGACTAGATAATAATGTTGATAGTTGACGACTGTTTGTGATAATTGATGACAATGGTGATTGTGATAGTTGTTGATAATGGTGGCAACGATTGATGATTAACTGTGAAAGTAGATAGAGTAGTTGTAAAATGTTGTCTTCTGTGAAAAATTTTACATGACCGGTAACATTTTAATGATATTTAAGACTGTTATATAATTAAATCATTTAGATCTATTCAATTGTAAAATGAAAATAAACAACTACACTTAACAATTAAGATATGAATAATTAATAATATGTAAACATAGATAACTTAATAACTCTAATTTGAATTATTAAAGTTTAGAATTTCATAATGTGAAACCAATGAAGCCTACACTTACCTAACCTATACGCACAATCCTAAAAGTTTTAAACTATTTTATTTTATCTTTTCACATAGGTCACTGTTGCTCTAACAAAAAAAACAAATAGTAGTAGTAATAATCGAAGCATATATAAGAGTTCAAAGATCTTTAACTTTTTTTTTACAAAAAATATCCATAAAGAACAACAAAAGCAAAAGAGAATTATTAGATATACTCCTTTACGACAATATTTAATTCCTTTTTAACTAATGTTCATAAAAGTTGAACGTAGAGAATGGGCTTTATGGAGCGGGCTTGTCATCTTTGACACATGTCATGATCATATTGGCTTCTTTGTTAGACTTGGCATGCCATGTCATTTGCCATGTGGCACCAAAAGAATGGGCCTCTAGGATAAGATGACATTGGACTTAGCATATTGGGCTCATCTATAGCCCAAATCAATTAATTTTGACTTTAATCAAATTCATATTTATTGGACTTGAATAATTAGCCCAATTATATTAATCTATAATATTTATTTGGACTAATATATTCATGAATTTAATATAATTCGAATCATTTTATAAATTTATATTTAATAAATTTTAAATGATTACACCAATCAAATTTAAATTCTAAATTCGTTTCTATTTAGCTATATATATAATATGACCCCATATCTCCACATATATACGAACAAGTGTAAATAATAGTTGAAGAAGGAATAAATTCCTATTAATCTATAAATCCACGAAAAAAAAAAATATTCTCAAATAGAAAATGACTGATCAACATGAATTCTAAACTGACCCCAATATTTATATATATAGATGAAATACAACTTGTTCAAAATTCATCCAACCACTAAATACTTGTCCTATAAGGAGATTACACAAATAAAAACTATAGCAAAAAAAAATAAAAAATGCCTTGGTTCATTCCTAGAAGAGTAAGTTATCCATTAAGTGAAGAGCAAGTGAAAGGTATGCTCATGAAATATGATAAAAATAGAGATGGTAAACTTAGCAAACAAGAATTGAGATTAGCTTTTAAAGATATGGGGTTACATTTTTGTCGTTGGAAAGCTGGGAAAGCCCTTCGTTACGCAGATAAAAATGGTGATGGATACATTAACGAAGATGAAATTAGTGAACTCATTCAATATGCTTCGAGATGGGGCTTTAGTATTTCTTAACAAGATACCAGGTGGGAAACGAAGAAAAAAAAATAGGTTGGGTTCTATGTGTCCTTTTGATTTGTTTTTTTAGTTGGTGTTTTTTGTATTGTTGTGTCTTTTTTTTTTTTTAGATCGTCTTGTAATATATGGAAAAAAACAAGAGAGGATCTTTTGGGTGTTGTAATATATATGTATTGTTGCTATGTAAATTTGGTCATAGTAGGCAAAATAGAATTTTATTTACTTCTTGAATTTTCACGATTGGATTGATTTAAATCAGAAATAATTACATGTGACACAAATTAGCACAGATATATATAGAGGGGAGGATAAAATATTTTGCGTTTGTATCAAAATGTGTAAGTTTATAACATGAGAAGCGTGATATTAAAGATGTAAAAATACGAGCAACGATAGCAAACGATTGAGTTCAATGTGTGATGAAATATTTCTCCTAAAATCATACTCTCTCTTCATGACTCCAACTCTATGCAATAAATTTAACGAAAAAAATAGAACATGGTGATGAACATTCTTATTAATTATTTATTTTGAGATCTTCAACATATCTACTTTTTCGTATGAGGAAGTTATGTGTTTTCTTATGTTCCTAATTACTTGTTCACTTTTGAATTAACACATCTATTAAGCAAATAATTATTGTCATAGTGAGTTTACCATTTTACCCCTATTAATTATGAAGTAGATGAATTAAAAAGTTAAGATTTTCAAGAAGTTCTACATTTTTCAAAGTAATTAATTGAGAATATAATAGGCAATTTTTTTTTGTTTTTTCTTGATTTGTCAAAATGAACAAGTAATTAGGGACAACAAAAAATGGACAAATAATTAGAGACAACTAAAAAAAAAAGTGGACAAGTAATTAGGGACAGAGAAAGTATGTAATTATCCCCGTAATTCTAGATCAGATAACTCACATTTATAAAAGAGAAATTTGATAATGTTTAGAAAATTACATGAGGTTTTAGGCACTTCCTCTTGTACATCTCAAATTTCGAAAGTCAAACGAGTTTTTCTGTAATTTTTTCATATGTTTTTTTTTTGAATTATTACTTATTGTAACTTAAAGTATATTTTATATAATTTTTAAATATATAAATTCTATTTTTACATCCAAATTCACAATTAAATTTTAATAATATATTCATTAAATTTTAAAAAATCACATAGATATAATTATGACAGGAGGAGTAATAACTCTTAATAATTAGATGCGCTCCCTTGATCCCTGACCCATATAATAAAGCCACAAAATTTGACACCTTGCACTATCTCAATTTATTTTATTTCCCTCTCACTTCTATTTATTCTCTTCAAAAAAACATTCTAGAATTTATTTTTCTTCAAAAAAAAACTGTCCAAACTATAGATGGTGTTGTTGTGACCCCTACCATGCATGATTTTCAAAAGTTTGAAACTTGTTCAATA
>JAJOOS010013451.1:0-13908 GCA_029582725.1 Solanum chiquidenum
GCGCAGATAAGTTTGGATAACGGAACACCCACCTGTCAAATGACACATTATACTATGTACTACAATGGATTATCATTACTAATAAAAATCTCTTTTCTTCTCTGTCATTTCTAATAATGACGGTCTAACACATGAAGTTCATTTGTGAGTGGTATGAATTTCACTAAAAGAAACTTGACATATGACAGGCAGACATTTAACAAGTTCCAAATTTATAATCAATAAAATGGTAAACAGATTATCCAATAATCCAAAGTTTTATCTTCCTTGTTTAACCAGCTATTTAAATATCATTGAAGGAAATCAGAGCACTATATCCGGTTGCAAACATCTAGTTGGGTTTAGGATGCAAACGAAACATTTTTAAAGGGTAAAGATTAAAAAAAATGGGTAAAACAACTCTAATAAAATGAAAGGGCGGGAAAGATAGTAAAGGTTGCACCTGACCAAGTATCAGGCAGTTTGTTGCCTTGAATAGTATACGTCGTGAGTACAAGGAAATTCATCCAAATAATTTAGGAGCGCATGCTCCATGGGTATATTCATAGGAGTATAGTTTAAAAGCATGAGATAAGACATCCATAGTTCATTATACAAGAAAACAGTTTTTAGCTAGAGAACTAACTACTAGATAGTGCTTGGGCATATAGTTTCTACGGACTCTTCCGAAAAAGCATGTTGGAAAATGCTGACATATGTACTTACACTTCCATTATTCTCTGCAACACACTGTGAAGATGACTTTCCATGTTGTGGAGCTGAGATAAACCAAGAAATTCAGAGCATTGAAGAAACCATATACTATTCAAGGTGTATATGGTTTAGACATATCTTTAGATGTTTACTCACCATCTCCTGCCTCAGGTGGTTGCAAGCTACTCAACAGATTCACAATTAGATCCTAGTAATAGAAAACAGTAGAAATAAAGAGAGATCTCTGTTCAATAAGTAGAAATAAGGAGACTATTAAAAAAATGGACAAGGGACTTTTTATTCTTCTGCTCTTTTATTAGGAAAGGAAGGAATACTGAGGAAGTAGTCTTATATTCCTACCATGAACTTGAAACATTACCTGTTGGATTGATGTCTGTTGAAAAAGATTTTGTAGGTGAGGCATCAGAACTGAGGCAGGAATATTATCAAGGCCAAGCTCTTTTGGTATTCGACTGGGAGGCTGAAAATTGATGAGCAATATCCTACCATTAGATCCATTAATACTTTTTCTTCTATTTTGTTTTAACTTGTTTAAGAAAAATGGAGTTTTGATACGGGGAAGGGAAGTTTTTTATTTTCTCCTATCACTTAGCCGTGGATTTTAAAGAAAGGACCAATTCACAAACCATCAGTTTAGATTCCATTATCCAGTCTCCAACACTAGCAGTCTTCCTCAATTGTGACCCCTGGAGATCACATGGATCTTATGTCAAAGATAGTACAGGACGTAGATTATCTTATGTTAAATATATAAGGCAACACTACACAGCTTACTTGAGAAAATTGCAGAGGAACTATACATGATGCAATATCCTAGCATACATATTGTTTCAACAGAAATGACATACCTTTACAAGATCTACATTTTCTGATGTCACAGAAAACCTCCCTTTTATTTGAACCAAGTTTGCCGTGGACTTGTCATCTGAAGAATCTTTGAATCCTGGAGAGAAAACAATAAATGTTAGCATAAAGCAATGTCCAGCTTCAGGTGACATGTGACTGGACAAAGACTATCCCTATAATACAAAATAAAACAATTTTAGGAAAAGAACTTGTGTGGAATGCATAATACCCCCAGATGAGTTAATTGGAGCTGATTTACTATTTGCTGAAGCTCGGTTTGGAAGCATTAGAGGTCCACTAAAGCTGGGCGCCCTTCGTACTTGATGAGCTTTTTCTGCTTGTTGGTTTTCAATCTTACTTCTGTTGCAGAAGCACAAGTTACATGAGGCAAAGTTCTCATTTAGATAACATGTAGCAAAAATGCAAATAAAATGCATCTAAAATTAACAATTTATAATACTTCGCTATGCACAAACCAGTGAGTAAACACAACAGATAATATCCTATTGAACTAATCCTAGTCTCAAGATTAGCCTCGTTAAGAAGTTACCAAAGCGCTAAACATAGACTGAGAGAATTCTGTATCTGTTGGTATTCTTTTTGTTTCTTCAAAATAATGGAGTAATAATCTTAAAGAAATGGGTAACTGACAAGAAAGATGGTAAAAAGACCAATTTCGAGCTTATGGTTCGGAAAGCTTCAGGCACAAGGTAATTTTGATAAATTTCTTTCAGCATAACAGCTGATTACATGAACTGATAGAAACGAATCTTTGTTCCAGAATCATCAGATTCAAAATTGCATTGGTGAAACACATGATACAGTAGATTAAACAAACAGTATAAGACCTTTCGAAGTTGGCAGATCTTTCTGATGCCGAATGACTTAGCTCAACACCTGGCATAAGTGGTCCACTCTGACTTCGACAAGTTTTTGCTGTTTGACATTTACTTTTGGCTTGCACTGCGTCTTTGTCTGAGGTAAGGGGTGGCAGCTCTGTTTTTGATGAATTCTTCTTCAGTCCGCCTTCCTCCTGATGGTCCGAATCCAGTTTATTACATTCCAAGTCTTCTCCCTTCTTTCTCTGGCATTCAGCTAATGTCACTTCACCAACACTTCCTTGCTCACTGAAACAGAAAGTATTGAGGGAAAATTCAATAAAAATTTATTGAAATGACAATACTTTTGATGATATATAAAATAATGGTAGTGTTCCTCATATGATACCCAATCCATCATATTTGATGTTGATGACAAAACCTTTTTTATTCTCCTGGAGACAGATGATGCTTATGCTACCTTTGAGAAAATTGATTATTGTCAACACTAGAAGATATGAACCCCTAGAACAAACTTTTAGTGAAAACACACTTCATTTATGGGTTCTCACTTTATTAAGCTTAAAGAACTCGAGCTCATTAATACTTGACGTTCAAACCATGATCAGATTTCCTCACTGCTAACTAATGCTACAAAAACATCAGAAACTAACTTGGTCTTTCTTCTATGATCTGTAAATTACAAGTGACTGACTCGTAGTTCACTTTGTTAATCTTGAAAAACTCAAGCTCATTAATACTTGACGTTCACACCGTGATCAGATTTCCTCATTTCTAATTAACCCTACAAAAACTTCAGAAACTAAGACTAACTCGTAATTCTTTTTCCCTACCTTACTGGGTAACATGGAGTAGGTACAAGGGTACTTTCTACAGTGGCTGAAAAGAAATAGTTTCATAAATACCTGGAAATGATATCTTGTTTTAAGGATGATTTTCCAGCATTTAGAGCAGAAACTGAATTCTCCTGCCAATACACAAACATTCTCATGCCCTGAGATACTAGGATCTAAATTAGATTTTTTAAAATCCAAGAATGTATTATTATTTATTCCAGATAAATAACTTGAGAATATAGCTCAAAAGTTTTTTTTGATTACAAGATAAAAATAATAATCTCAAAACTGCATAAAAATAACATTGCTAAGGACCTTGTAGTTCATATAAGATTTTATGCTTTCATCTTCTTCCCTAATCTCAGGTATTTCGTCATCATCTTGCACCTGCCACGGTGAAAGTGAAGTCGGCCTTTTTTGAGTTCAGGAAAAACACAAAGAACAAGTTGAAATTATCTTTATCACTTTATAGATGCCTTTTCATGTACATACCATTGAAGCTTGAAACTTCAAATCCTCCAGATCAAAGTTCCAGGCACTAACACCTCGTTGGTATTCACTCTGAAAAGAGCATACAAGATATTAGAACAGAACAAATATCAAAGGAGCCAACCATCCTGTTTATATTCAATTTTAGGAGCCACTGGTAGAGAAATTATAAGCTAAAATTACTAGTAGACAGAAGCAAACCACCCCAAAAGGAAAATTTCTTTGCTAATTATGTCAAGAACTTCCCCAAGCTTAGGCAGAATACGTGTATGCAACCATTTCAGCCAAGAACATATAGCAAAAGAACAGAAATTAAGCTTCAGACAACTAATTTATGCAGGGAACTGAAGAGTGTCTTTCTCGGCCTTTGTAGCTAAAATCAAGTGTAGTATAAACACAAGAAACTGAAGACGGTCTAGCTTAAAAGGCAGAAAAGTACCAAAAGAAAAGCTTCAACAGAGCTTTACAAAGAGAGCAGCAAAGTAGCAGTACTAGCAGATTTCCCCTTTTTGGGAAGTTGAGAACAACATGACACAACAAAATGCCATCAATCAACAATTGCCTGAAACAGTTCCACAGGAAGAAAAAAAATTGCTTCAAACCTGTGATATTGCTTCCTGCTCGGATGAAGGCATTTTCTTTGAGGCTAGTTGTGCAGCATCTTTAAGCTGGCAATAGTTTCGTCAAGGAAAAGTTAAACGATGCTAAGAAAGAAAAAACCATAGAACAGACCTATTATGAGATACCTGGAGCATTTTTACTCGACTCCCTAACGATGGTAAGTCGGCAAACAGTTTCTTTACAGAAAGCTCTGGAGGTTTAACTTTTTTGAAAAAAATGTGCTTCAACAATTTTTCAGCAGTTGGCCTTTTAGTTTGATCTTTTACCAAGCACATGGCAACCATTTCCTTGAAAAACTGTTAAAGAATCAAAAAGTTTTGGATTTCATACATGAAAAGAACAAAAGCATTGAACCATACTCTAGAGCAAGATCATCAAAATATATCTAGCATCTAAATCAACCAGTGTAAACTAAAAAGACTACCTTTGAGAATTTCTTATCACGTTCATAATCAAGTCCAGGAGGAGCACTGTTTATGGTCATCAGCAGAACCTATCACAGGAGAAGCAAGGTCTCTAAGTTCAGTTAACACATATACAAGCATATCGCTAAATTATTTATTTGAAATTGATAACAACATGTATTAACAGTAAAACTCAGCTACAAAAGAGGCTGAGTTGTGATCTTCACAAAGAAAAGTATAAGGGGGCACGCACCTAACAAAAAACTTACACCTTCCACCCCAAAAAAAGCTTACACTTTTCCTATTAAATGTACCAGTTCTCCTATCTTCCCCCACATGTTTCTTTACACCAAAAATAGATGAGACTAAGACAATTCAACCTGATTTTCTGAATAGGACTGCTAGTGTGCTCAAAATAGTTCCTTTCCTTCCATATTATCCACCATATAGCTAAATTATTATTCTTGAACACTCTTGAAAATGACTATATACCTTCATTGGAGGGTACTTCGAAAATGGTGCATGACCATGAGCCAGCTCTAAGGCAGTTATTCCAAATGACCAAATGTCAGCCCTGTAGATGGATGATGAAAAAATCATGCCTCTCAAAAAGTAAAGCAGTCCTTCTGGTAAATATCAGAAATGCTCTGTGAAACCATAAATAAATAAATATTTTGGTAGAGATATCCACACAAATGTTTTACTTGGTTGAACAAAATGTAATATTTTAATCAAAGTTCAATATCACATCTTAACAAGGTATGCAAACGTGTGCGGTGCTACAACACCAAGTTTATACAGTGACAAGAAAACTCACTTGAAATCATATCCAGTTCCAGGCTGCAAAACTTCTGGTGCCATCCTACAAACTCAGTTGAAACAACAATGAGAAAAACAAAAGACATTCAAAGAAACAAAGATGGACGGAGAATCGATCAGTAAGATGTTTGTACACTCACCAGCACGGAGTTCCTGTAAAGGTATTCCTAGAGCGCTGCCTGTCACCACTGTCAAACATGCATGCAGAAACACCAAAATCGGCGAGCTTAACTACCCCATTAGTGTCCAGCAATATATTCCCAGCCTGGAGTGACACCAAATGTCAGAGAACGAGCACATATATCACCAGTTGAGGAATCAGCATCAGGAGGAAACATTAGTTATAATAAAAACCTTAACATCTCGATGAATGTGCCCATGCGAATGGAGATATTCCAAAGCCTTGAGAGTTTCTTTCAAGATAGAACCAATAACAGCCTCCTCAAATCCATCTGGATATGATATCTTCATGAGGTGCAGACAAGAACCCTCAGCCATGAAGGGCATCACCACCCAAAGGTAGTGATCAACAACGAATGAACAAAATGCTTTTATTAAATTTGGATGGCCAATTAAACTCATTGTTTGAGCTTCCCTACGAATATCATCCTGCGAAAAAGTATAATTTGTTTTCAAAAAACTTATAGAAACAAGACTGTACACAAATAAAATTGTAATTTTACGAGATTGCTTTAACATGACACCTTAACTACAAACCATAAGAAGTCTTCCTTTGCAGTGTTTACTCAAAAAGGCAAAATGGTGTGTTTCCAAAATTGGTTTTTCAGACAGTAAATGAAAAGAAAAAAGGGTGTGCAACAACAAAGAATCCAAAGTCAATGAAAAGTACAATGGCTTAACTAATAGAAAATCTGACAATCTTCTCTATCTTCTTGGTAGGGGGAGGGGATCGAGAATCGAGAGGCACAAATGTGGCTGTTGTTGTGTCATGGAATGCAAAAGTTTAAAATTAAATACCACATATATCAAGGCATCAAGCAGCCTATTTCTTAAGACGATGGAAAGGAAATCTCCGAATGAAAGTATACATCAAACCAGTCTCATTAGAACTTTTTATCTGCAGTTGTAAGTAGAAGTTGCAATTTGGCAAGCTTCTTTTTAACTTTAAAATAATAAACTTGTAAAAAAGGTTAGTTAGCCCAGTTGGAGATAGTTTCCAGATTCTGCCTTTAAGATAGAGGTTCGAAAGCATTGTCCAACTAACATAACCAACAACTCCAATATTTTTCATAAACACAGAAGTACTCTGTAACACGCACATATCCAACCTTCCCCACCCAAAACAAGAAAAGAATAAGAGAAATCCTGGATCATGTTTACATATAAACAGTGATACCACCAACAGAAATTTTGCAAGAAACTACTGTCCAAGTGTAACAAGGGCATACCCTTTTTGGCACTTTCATACCAAGCAATAGCTTGAAGTGTCACAGGGAGGAGGTCCAACTGTAGTTCCATTATTGAGTATGGATAAGAGTCCAAATGTGAACATCAAAAGTAGAGTAGATAGAATCAAACTAGCAATATATCATAAAGAGGATCAAGTATATTTTTCTTCTCTTGAAATTGTAAGTATTACTATAAACATAATAGCACACAGATTTTGCCTGAATACATCCCAAGAAAACAAAGTAGACCTTGACTATCTATGTAAATCTACAAACTGTAACATGAAAAAAAGAATCAAGTATTTACGTAATGATATTGTGAAGTTGAAAATGGAAAATGGATTTTGCAGATATTTTAACCCGAATGATACCTTAAGTTTATGAGCAATCTTGGTCCAACTGATGGAAACTCCCAAATGGATCATTTAGAATTAATGCAAATGTCATCTCTTCCACGCATCCAAGCTAAATAAAAATTACGAGCAGGCCGGATTTTATTTTTTTTCCTCAATGGTGGTATATTTTATCACAGATCGACTCGATAAAATTTATTAGGAGGGATTCTCTTGTTTGGATTTTATTTTTTTATGTGTGACTAGTGCTAAAATTGGAGGACAAAATGAAGCTGGTGAAGATCTCTATCTGATCATTTTTAACCTAGTCTCATGCCAAAACATGGGAATTTCTGTTATTTATAATGACATTTTAAAGCACGGGATTCTTTATTGAAGATGTCAATTCTATAGCTAACTTATATAGTGCTTGAAAATTTCGGCCTTGAAGACAAAAGGCTAATTCCAAAGAGCTTATAGTCTAAGACATCTTTATGGAAAGAAAAGCAAATTGTATTACATAAGAGGTTTCATTGAAGATTATAGTTGTTCTTTCCAAGTGTAATGTTACTCAGATAGGCATAGTAAACCTGAATCTTCCAAAGGATTTCAAGAGAAAAATAGATAACATCATTAGCAGCTCCAACCATTTCAGATATGAACTAGTTAAATAAACTATCATTCAAAATATGTCGTATTTCCCCAAAATTTGTGGTTGTAGTACATTTTGTATACTATTCCCAAAGCAGATCTATGCCAGCAAATGCGTTAATACGACAACTACACCCACGCAAATTTCATGATTCAACCAACAGTTTGCACTTGGAACTCTTTAGGAAATGACGCTTGTTACTTGCGCGCTTGCAAACTATAAAAATGACACACTACAAAATTGATCCCCTTTTTTAGCCAAAGCTAAGAAGCAAACCATAATTCAATACTGAAAATTTCTAGCCCTCACTTCCCCCAAATCAAAAAAAAAAGAACAAAACCTTCATTCAACTCAATGATCTCAATACACCAAGTTGCAACCCAATCCACTCCTAAATACTTATCCGTATCGACACAAAATCATATAGCAAAACATCAACTAAATGAAAACCAATTCAGAGGCAGATCCACCGTACAGAGACTCAATTACTTTCTGAATTTTTTCTATTTTAGATGATCCGAGCTTCGAAGAGTGAGATCGATTCTACCTACTGTAATGAACTACATCCACCTCGAAGTCAAATCAAGTCACATTCAAACTCAATTCAACATACTTAAACAACATAATCACATCTAATTTTTTTGTTTAATAAACTCAAAATCCACTGTTTAAAGGGATAAGAACAAACCAGATTGCTGTTACAGCGATCGAGATCCAAGCACTTGACTGCTACAACTTCATTAGAAGGTATATAGATCGTTCTATACACAGTTGCACTTGCTCCATATCCAACTTCTTCTAGAAGCTTGTAATCGTTCGGATTGACCGAGTAACTTTTCTGACCGCCGGACATCGGGAAACCAGGAAACTCTGATCGGAAAACCAGTTAGAGTTCTCTCACTTGATGAACTGTTTTGTAAACGAAATTATTAGCTTTGGTTCGATATTATTCAGAAATAATATTTATTTCAATTTTTACGTATTATCGGTTGACAGCCATGGAAGCGGAGGAAGGCGTACGGGTTAATGGGTTATTGGGTCGGATCGGACTTTAACTGCATGTGTGCTGACGTGGAGACCCGTACGAAGGGTACAGTACGAATACGGGTATGGAGACTGGTGATGATGACGTGGCGACCCGTGCTGAGGGTACAAATACGAATACGGATCCGGGTACTTATGTTGACGTGGAGACATGCATTTTAGCGTGTGATGATTGATTATGACTCTTGATATTGTTTTGTCCAAGAAAAAATAGATAAATTACTTCTTTTTTTTTTTTTTGAGTGACGCGTCCACCAAAAGCTATCGATATTTTTTAAAGGGAAAAGGCTCAAATATACCATCGAACTTTTAGAAAAGGCTCATTTATGTTATTCGTTAAAAGTTTGGCTCATCTATGTCATTACCTTTTAAGAAAAGGCTCATTCATGCCATTATTTTTTAAAGGATAAAAAAAATAATGACGTGGCCGAATTATAATTGACCACGTGTAAAAAATGGTTTTGCAAAACCACCGTTAAAATGTTTGTTCAGAATTTTGATTTTTTATTATAAAAATAATAATGATGTGGCCGAATTATAATTGGCCACGTGTAAAAAATGGTTTTGCAAAATCACCGTTAAAAAATAATAGAATGAATGAGCCTTTTCTTAAACGGTAATGGCATAGATGAGCCAAACTTTTAACGGATTGCATAAATGAGCCTTTGCTGAAAGTTCGATGGCATATTTGAGCCTTTTCCCTTTTTAAAAAAAAGTTTCTTGTTGATAGATATTTTTTATATAAAAAAATAAATTGTTATTCATGTCTTTTACAGAAAAAAAAAAGACTAATTAATTTACTAAATCTATCTATTTAAAGAACAAATAGAATTTATATGTTCTATAATTTCAAAAGATTTGACATAATTGAGATTTCTTCCTAGGAATGGAAAAAAAATGTTGGGAGCATCACTATCAAAATTGAGTTTATATTATCCAATTCAAATTTAATGACTATCAAAATTAATTTACAGTATCCAATTCAAATTTAATTAAATTTTAATATAAATATCAAGCGGAGTGAAATATGAGGAAGGCTTTTCCTTTGACCAATTGAAGTCATAAAGAAGCTTACGAATAATGTCTAACAAGATGTGTCTTAGACACATATTTTTATTACTCTGTGTGTGTCCATAATTACTTGTTCATTTTTAAATTAACATATTTATTAAGAAAATAATTATTGACATAGTGAGTTGATCATTTTATCGCTATTAATTATGAAGTGATAAATTAAAAATTTAAGATTTTTAAAAAGTTCTACTTTTTTAAAGTAATTAATTGATGGTATAGTAGATAAAAAAAATTGTCATTTTTTTATTTGTCAAAATGGACAAGTAATTAGGGACAACTAAAAAAGAGAAAATGGACAAGTAATTAGGGACAGAGGGAATATTATTATTATTAAGACAACAAGTTGTCATTATATATTTAGTAGAAACAATAACTCTATGTGAGAGAAGGTGAGAAGAAGAACACATTGTTTTGTTAAGTATAAATATTACTGCAGCTAAACTAAGAACAATTTAACGTATGACATTGCAAGAAAAGAAAAATTTGTACTATTGCACGTGAAGTCATTGTGATGAACCTCTCGACTTTACCTGCAATACGATTTCTACTAAACAAAACAAGGTGTTTTTCTTCTCACAATCTCTCACATGGAGTTATTATTTCTACTAAATATATAAAATGACGATTAAGCATTCCATACATAAATTAATGTTAAAAAATAGGCAAAGTTTTGAAGGAGAACCAAAAGTGCACCAATATTACAAACATGAGGGACTATTAATGCTCCATATGAAAACTTAAGAATGACTTTGAATTTTAACACAAAGATGAGGGACTATTTTGGGCCTTTTGTCTTGTGTTTAACTTTGTTGTGGTTTTGTGTGTTTCAGTTGGGGTGATTAATAAAAATAAAGTTAGTTACTAAAAAAGAAAACTTCTTTAAATCAATCGTTCAACATAATTATAGGTAGATTTCACACAAAAAAAAGAAAAGGACATTGTACATAACTGTACAGATGGAAAAAAAACATTTAACAAAAGGGAAAATTGTATGAAATAGTAAATTATTAATTCAAATTAAATGTTATAGTCATAGTTTATTTTAATTGTAATTTGCAGCAAACATCTCTTTTTTTTTGTCATTTGATTCGGTATACAATTAGCCATTTTTGGTATACAATTAGTCATTTTATATATTTCGGTATAATATGTATAAAATATGTTTGTATTTGTATAAAGCGAGAGAAAAGTGTATATACAAATACAAATACATATTTTTCGTCCTATACACTTATAATTATACAAATACAGATCTTATTATTCAAATTACAATGTATAAATGAATTTATACAAAACTGAACAATTTGTATAAAATTAGATGTTTCTAGTGAATTATACAAATCAAAAGCTCCATAGCAAACATAAAATTTGTTATGGAGCGCAATTATGCAAACTATAGCTATAACATACAAATATGATTTTTATGTTTGCTGTATGTGAAAGTTGCTCCAACAAAAATGGTCGTATGTATATGCAATGTATCGATATTATGTTTATAATGCATCTACCATATCTTTGATTTTTTTTTTGAGAGCTTTTGGCTAAAAACATCCTTAAATTATACTTTCAACTTAAACTACATCCTTAAATTATATTTTTTAACAAAAAACATCCTCCAAGTATTTAAAACTTAACAACTTTCATCCCTCTATTAAAATTTGTCAAAAAATTAGTGAATTCCACATAAAAAACATATGCAATTCATATTATTCTCATAAAAAAATCTATAATATTATTACCGGTGGGAAAATTCATCTAAAAAAAATTAAAAAAAATTGAGACTCGTTTTTGTTGTTAAAAAATAATGTTAGGACGGTATGAGTATACGAGGAGACATGATTTGCTATTCTCCTTTACCAACTGAATGAAGTTGGAGCTTAATTTCACACGATCTTCACCTTACAAAGTTAAAATGTCGTTAGAACAATAATTTTCTTGGGTAGATTGATAATTGAGGTGATCAAGATTCAGCTAATTTTGATCTCTAGTACTCAAGTTTCGTTTTTCATTATTAGAAGTAAAAATCTCTGAACGACACCACTTTTTGCAGATTCAATATAAAAACAAAACATTTCCATTGATAATTCTTTGATATCAAATCAAATGAAAAGTAAATAAAAATAAAATTGGTAATTAAAAGGAAGACAATGCAAAACGTTGTTACTAAAAAAAAATTATAATATTATTTTAGATGTATGTAGAATGAACATAATTGGTTTATTGGGGTGATTTATAGAGTTTAATTTGCTGAGAATAGTGTGAACTGTACATGTTGTGAAGAACTTGGTAATTTTTGACAATTTTCAACAAAAGGATGAAAGTTGTCAAATTTTAAATAATTGAGGGATGTTTTCTGTAAGAAAAATAATTTAAGAATGTGGTTTAAGTTAAGGGTATAGTTTAAGGATGCTTTTGGCAAAAACTCTAAGTAAGAATGTCATACACGTAATTGACACATGGGCTAAACCACGAAATTTTTTATTAGGCCAAATCCATCGGTAGCCCCTTAAACTTGGCATCAACTTTCACTTAGACACCTCAACTAGGCGATGTTCATTTTAGACACCTCATGTAGAGTTTCGCTATGTTATTTTGACACTTTTCGCTGACTCAACATAGCACGTGTGTTACACTAATTTTATGCGCGTGAGACTCTTTTTTTTTCTTGGAAAATATTTTTGCTCTTCTCTTCTTCCTTGCTCTTCTCTTCTTCCTCACTCTTCTCTTCCTGTAACTTCTCCACCTTCCATCACCCAACATCACCACAACTTTTCGGAAAAAATCTGCATAACTTTATTGAGTTATATTAGAATCCAATTTCTTCAACAAAAGAGTCAATTTCTTTAGCAACCTCGCCAGAAAAAATGAAGATCATCATCATTCTCTAAGAATTTGTGACTCTTTTTCTTTTTAAAATCAAATCACATAAAGTTTAAGCTCTACTACTTAATGTGGTCTGCTACTACAACTAAAAAACTCCCGCCCCAATAATAATGAGAAGTTCTCTTAATTTTAAGTTTTCTTACTGAAAATTATCCTAATTTTTTGTGTCTGTAACAACGAAAATGGGAGGAACAAGCTATTACACCATCTGCATCTTCACCATTTAATTAACTAAATCCCCAACATTTTTCCATAGCATTCATAACTAAATCCCATAACATTTCCCCATAGCATTCATAACTAAATCCCCATTTTTTCCCTCCGTCTGCATCTTCACCATCTATATAATATTGTTATTTTTGTTTCAAGATGCAATTTTGATTATTTTTTTTAAAAAAAAGAGGCACAAGAAATCAAAATTTTGTATAGCACAAAAAGAACACCTGATTTTAATGGATTTGAAGAAGAACAAGAACACATAAAAGAAGAAGCAGAAGATATGGGTGTGAGGACTAGGGTTAGAAACTTTGAAGAAAAAAAAAGTAAAAGTGAGTTTTTTTTAAAAAAAAATAATAATTCCACATGTCACATGTTCATTCATTTATTTATCCACGTAGGAGGCGTTTGGATACACACACTTAAGCTAGTTGTAAGAATATAAAAAAAGTGCCACCGATGGATTTAGCCTTTTTATTATGTATGAAACATGGCAAGTCATACTTGTATGAGGCATTATTTGATTGACAAATGGACTGGGACCCATCTGCCAAGTGACAAAGGGGTATCTATTAAGTCCTTTCACTCATTTTTTTTTGTTTGAGAAAATGGTCTAAAACCCCTCCAATCTATACCCGAAATCCCAACTACACACTCCAACTTTACGGATGTCCTATTACCCCCCTGAACTGTTTAAAACTGTAATAATTACACCCCTAAAAAGCCATAA
>JAJOOS010013452.1:0-21144 GCA_029582725.1 Solanum chiquidenum
ATGGAGTCATGATGTCTGCGAGTACGAGGTAAACCTGTGATAAAGTCCATGTTGATCACTTCCCACTTCCAAGTAGGAATGTCAATCTCTTGAGTCATACCTCCTGGTTTTTTATGTTCTACCTTGACTTGCTGGCAATTGGGACACTTAGCCACAAAGTCTGCTATATCTCTTTTCATACCATTCCACCAATAGACTTCCCATAGATCGCAATACATCTTAGTGGCACCTGGATGGATATAATATCTGGAGGTATAGTCCTCTGCAAGAATATGCTGTCTCAATTCATCCACATCAAGAAGATACAATCTACCCTGATAGCGAAGTACACTATATGCCCCTTGGGAGAAAACCTCCAATCTCTGATTGTGGACTGCACTCTTAAGTTCAAGCAAGATTGGATCACTGTCTTGCTTTTCCTTAACCTCTACTACCAAAGAAGATTCTGGCCCATTTTGAACCATTACACCACCATCTGATATGCTCATAAGATGAACTCCTAGGCGAGCTAGTCTATGAACTTCCCTTGCTAGCTCATTTCTTTCTTCCTCAACATGTGCTACACTACCCATGGATAATCTGCTAAGAGCATCTAATACTACATTTGCTTTAGCTGGATGGCAATGCAAGCTCATATCATAATCTTTGAGGAACTCAAGCCACTTTCTCTGGAGAAGATTCAAGTCTTTCTGGGTGAATACATACTCTAGAAGCTCTTATGGTCTATGAACACATCTACATGAACACCATACAAGTAGTGTCTCCAAATCTTGAGTGCAAACACCACTATTGCAGGCTCAATGTCATGAGTCGGATAATTCTTCTCATGTACCTTAAGCTGTCGAGAAACATAAGCTATAACATTACCTCACTGCATCAACACACAACCTAGGCCGACCCTGGATGCATCACAATAGATCATATAACAATTTGAACCCTCTGGTAGAGTCAAGACAAGAGTTGTCTAGTTTTCAATTCTGCGAAGCTTTTCTCACAATCATCTGACCATCGAAACTTGACCATCTTTTGAGTCAACCTAGTCAATGGTGAGGCTATGGATGAAATTCCTTCCACGATCCATCTATAATAGCCCGATAGACCCAAGGAACTTCTGATATCTGTAGCAGAGGTAGGTTTGGGCAATTGTTTCACCGCTTCTATCTTCTGGGAATATGCTCGAATTCCTTCACTAGACATAATATGCCCAAGGAAAGTAACTGATTGCAATAGTTAAGGAAAGCAACTGATTGTTAATATTCAGTTTTAGAATGGGTATTCCTTCTATCTGCTGGTGCTGCTGAAGTTGTCGACTGAGCTCTACCATTATTCCCTTCTTGACCCTATCTAACAGAACAATCCCTCAACCTGTGACCAAACTGACCACACCCAAAGCATCCTTTTTTTCCTGCAAGACACTCTCCCAGATGGTTCTTACCACACTTAGGCCAAGTTGGGTAGGTTTTAGTGCCTGAAATACTACCTTGAGACTTTGATCCTGATGCTCCACCTTTCAGTTTGTCACGCCCCGAGACTACCCCCTGGATGCAGACACGGGACCTAGGGTCATGAGTGACCCCATGCTAACCCTACTGGCATAATCATAAGAATACTATGATAACAAAACAGATGCGGAGCCTTAAATATCATGAAAAATAAAAGCGATGGGGAATACCCATTCTAAAACTGAATACTAACATACTAATCTGATTTGGATCATTCTAACAGCTAAGAACCCAATAATTCTAATATTCAAGAAACCCTAGGTCTAGTCATAATAAGGGAATCAAGAAACTGGCTGAATTCTAGGGACCTAATGGGTGAAAGGGACCCACTAGTGAAATTCCACACACCTGGTAACGAATTTGATGGAGAAATCCTTTGATTTGGGGGCTGGAACTGATGGAACCTTGCGCTCTTTAACTAAGGTTCTTCACTTCGTTTTCCTCTTGGCGTTCTAATTTTTCTAGAATGATTTGACTTAGGTAAGTTCTAGTTATGTTTCTAGGCTTAAACTAACTAAAACCTCATAATTTAGGGTCTAAATGGTGTAGCTTAGGGGTCCAATGAAATAGGAAAAGACCAAGAGACCCCTAAAATAAGTGTTGTCGGAGTGACCGACGGACGGGACCTACCGGCCGTTGGCCAACCTACGGTCCGTAGATTGGGATCGTAGGTCAAGTCTGCCCGACAGGGCTTCACTAAAACGAGGATAACGTTTTACTCGGAGGTCGAATTTTAGCAAACTCAGTGGTGTTGGCAAGAGGATTCAATTATCTATCATATCATAGGTCATGGGACACATAATTCCTTTTTTGTAGGGAGTGATGACCAATTGAAGTTGACTCAATTAACAATTCCCCCCTAAGTGGCTGCTGGGCCTCACCAACGATCAGACCTACGGACCATGGACCGAATGATGGTCCATGCTGGTCGGCCGTCATTCACGTCATAGGCTAGGTAAAGGGGTCCAAAATCCACGAACATAGACCACTGACTGTGGTCTAACATACGGATTGTGGGTCTGTCCGTGAGTTGAGACTTAGCCAATTTTCTGAGCTAGGTTTGGGGAGGGGTTGTAGTTGTTAACCACAAACCACCAGCACGGGACGTGGTCTGACCTACGGTCCGTGGGTGGCAACCGTGGGTTGCACTTGCAACTTCTCAAAATTTGCATTTTTGGTCTGTTTCAGATACGGCGTGCTACATAATTAGTGGCATCCTAGGTGGGTGAACCAACAAATGTAAACTCCAACTTATTTTAGGTGTTCAATTTATGCATTACCATAACAATCAAAATTACGAAGAATTTGATTGTTGTGTTTTTTGGTAAAGAAAAATTGTAAATATTTGCAAAGTAATTGATTGATTCTCGTAAATCTTTCTAATTAATATAATTAAGATAAAAAAATAATATATATTAAATATGTACCAACATGGACTCGTGTAATTAGTACTCCCTCTATCCCTAATTACTTGTCCATTTTTCCTTTTTCAGTTGTCCCTAATTACTTGTCCATTTTGACAAATTAAGAAAGGGAAAATAAATTATCTATTATACCCTCAATTTATTACTTTGAAAAATGTTGAACTTCTTGAAAATCTTAAGTTTTTAATTCATCCACTTCATAATTAATAGGGGTCAAATGGTATACTCACTATATCAATTATTGTCTTCTTAATAGGTGTGTCAATTCAAATAAGGACAGGGAATTACGGAAAGAGGGAGTACTTGGATAAGTGCGGAAATAATTTCTTAAAAATAAGGATAATTTTTTTAAAAATAATAATTGAATCTTAATTTATTGAAGTAGAAGTACAAGTAGACAAGACTAAAACATATTTTTCTATATTTATGTAATAACGATAATAATAAATAGAAAGAATTGATTTGACATAGTTGCATCGATCATGTGGAAAAGAAAGAAGGGGCAAGAATTGATGATGAGCTTATGGGTGGTGAACAAGTGTCCACTGCACCGCCCTGGCTATTTTGATTTTATAGTATATCCTTTTGCACGTATATCTATATAATTTGTTTTGATTGATATATAAGAAATGATAGTATAGTATATTCGTAATACAAGGATATATTGATGGATAAGTTTGGAGGGTTAAATCTCTTGTTTGTGATGATTTTTGTGTCGCAGTTGGCTATATTTATTGTAACTCTAGAGACGGAGGGCAACCACGGCTCGTGGGTAGGACCACGAACCGTAGTGTGGACCATGGATGGTCATCCCTAAGGTCTACAGAGGCTGAGGACCACTGCCTGACCAACGGACCGTAGGTCAGACCACGCTCCGTGGTTGAGGGCCGGTGGTTAAACAACAACCTACTGACCATGAACGACAGTCGTGCATGACGGCCCATCGTCCTGACCACGGTCCGTGGGTATTAGGTCGGCAGTTAAGTTCAGGGGTAGTTCGGTCATTTTCTAATTAATGAATTGCTATCCTAGTTTGTTTTACCCTGCACTAAGACCCCTATATAAGTGATTTCAAACCCCAAATTAGCCCATTGACTTCATTCTCTCCAAATTAACCAAAAAGAAGAACTCACCAATAATTCTCTCTCTAGAAAGCTTGAAGAAGAAGGATTCAACCTAGGGTTTCAAGTCAAGTCTCAATTCCTCCATTAAAGATTAGCAATTGGATTCAAGGTATGATAATTTTCATCCATGGATTCCTTCCATTCACGGAGTTCCCAAATTTTCCTATTTTCAAAGTTTGAAATCCCCAATGGAGTTAGGGTTTTCTTCAATTGTCATGGGTTCTTTTGATTATTGATTTAAGTGATTGAATTATGATCTCTTATGCATAAATTGATGAAATACTATGATTTTATGATGATTTCCCCATGAAATCCCCATGTTTTCAAGTTATGATCATCTGATGTAGGATTTCGATTATAAAGCAAGAGTTTTATGAAATTGAGCATGTATTGATAGAGTTACATGAATTTATGATGAAATCCATAACTAACCCATGTTTTCTAAAGGTTGATGATTGAAAGTGGTTTTTGAACCTTGAAAGGTAAACTATGGAATTATGCATGTTCTGATGAAACCTATGCATATGTTTTAAGGATTCTTTGAGAGTAAAGTATCAATGATGATGTTGTCGTTGTGTTATTGAAATGATTTTCTCATAAACACAAGAAAGAATGATGTGAAGGTTTTCTCACATAATTAGAATTCTAATGTTGAAAGGTCTTCTCACCTAATTGAATCAAAGATTCAGAGCTATCCTAATGAAACCTAGCTTGGATTGGTTATTGAATGATAGCTTTGCATGGATGATGACTTAGTTTGGATTGGCAGGATCACGTGCCTTTCCATGGATAATAAGAATAAGTAAGAAATGACTATTATGTGGGATTTATGCTTAGTAGCGAGAGTATATTGAGATGGATGCTCTGACATTAGTAGAATTTGGGTTTCTAGAAGAAATCTCCTTATCCCTTTCCTATGTGCCCCCATATGAGGATTGTCTAGATAGACATTAGCTAGTGGATTCACCTAAGCTAGAAGTTCATGGTCTTTACCTTGGCAAGTAGGATAATGTTTTTTGGTGTGGGAGACAACGGGGGATCATGTTATAGCTCACATGGTCTCTATCAGTTAAGGCTAATCACCCACAGTAATAATGAACTAAGATTACTTCAAGAATTATATCATATATTTTCAAAGACTTTAATGATATTAGCTTGCATTTACCATGTTTTCTAACCCTTTTTTATCATGTTTTAGCTTGGTCAATTGCATGTCATGAAATATCCTCCCTTTAGCATGATTTAAATGTTTTATGCATATCTATCATACTTGGTACATTGTTTTGTACTAACACATACTCTTACCTACATTTCCCCAAATGTAAGGTCTGACTGTCAGGTTTCTCAGTTTCGTGGATAGTGGTTGATTATGAGGTTCCCGAGCTTTGGTGAGTCCTCATGCATCGAGGATGGGTTTTCATTGTTTCAGTTTAATTCTTGTATTTCAGTTTTGGGCATGATGTATGGGCTAGGCCCAGTTTCATTCTATTGTACTAGATGGCTAATGAGACAAGTGTTTTAGACTTTCGCTTTTCTTTTATAAAACTATTGGACATGGACTATTATTTTACTTATATTGTTCTATTTCCTATGTTACGAATGCTAAGTTGCTTGTATGGGGTCTTTTGGGGTCCTATACGCCATATTATATCTTGGGGTACCCCTGGGTCGTGACAAACTTGGTAGTAAGAGCACAAGGTTTAGAATGGTCCTAGGATGTCTCTTAAGCCACGTCGAGTAGAGTCTTGTTCATGAGTGTGAAGCGCTCAACATTTATGAATGAGAGGCTATAAGATGATTAAGAAACTCCATTTCTTTCATTACTCTAAAGTCGATCAATAGAATTTAACTCTATAAGGTCTCTCTCGTAATCCTCATTTGATGTTCTACAGGATATGGCTACTCGAAGAGCTTATGCTAGAAGGAATGTGAGGGAGAATATGGAACAAGTAGCTCTTCCCCAATCTCCTCAAGTTCCGGTTGATCTTTTGGCCGAGCAAGTGACTAATGCAGAGTTTACGGCTGCTTTTCAAGTGTTCGCTCAAGCCGTGATGGCCCAAGTCAATAAGGAGGTTGTGGTTTCCGTGAACCCAAATGTGGGTACAGCGACATCTAGAGTGAGAGACTGTACTAGGATGAATCCTCTGGAATTTCATGGTTCTAAGGTTGAGGTAGATCCTCAAGAGTTCATTGATGAGGTCTACAAGTTCTTGATGATCATAAGAGTGATACTGGTGGAAAAGGTGGAGTTGGCCGCTTATCAACTTAAGGGTGTAGCTCAAATTTGGTATAACCAATGGAAAGAATGGAGATGGGAAGATGTGGGTCCTCTTGATTGGGAGAAGTTTAAAGTCGCTTTCCTTGATAGGTTTTCACCTTGAGATGAGGGAAGCCAAGGTGCTTGAGTTCATTAACCTTCGACAAGGGAGTATGAGTGTGAGGGAATATGCTCTAAAGTTCACACAATTGTCTAAATATGCTCCAACAATGGTTGCCGATTCAAGGGCAAGGATGAGTATGTTTTTTTGGGGTGTGTCCGAAATGGTGGTTAAATAGTGCCGAACGTCATGCTCATTAATAACATGGACATCTCTCGTGTCATGGTTCATGCACAACAGATTAAAGAGGAGAAACTTAAGGAAAAGTCTAGGGATACAAAGAGGGATAAAACCGGTGATGGTAATTCCTCTCATGCAAGGCCCGATGGACATGGTCGTCCCAGATTTTGACAAAGGTTTTTCGGTCAGGTTCCTCCAATGCTCCTCCTAAGTTCAACAAATATAGGGTGTCTAACTCTTAGACTCAAGAAGGTAATGGTAGTTGATCTTTATTGCCCATGTCTACTTGTACTAGGTGTGGAAAGAAGCATGAGGGTAAGTGCCTAGCCGATAAGGATGGTTGCTTTAGTTGTGGTAAGAGTGGTCATAAAATGAGGGAAGGCCCAATGCTTACAGCTAAAGGAAGAGAGGGAAATAAAGCCTTCCCTCTAGCATGATATAAATGTTTTATGCATAGCTATCATACTTGGTACATTGTTTTGTACTAACACATTCTCTTGCCTAATTTTCCCCAAATGTAGGGTCTGACAGTCAGGCTTCTCAGTTTCGTGGCTAGTGGTTGATTACGAGGTTTCCAAGCTTTGGTGAGTCCTCATGCTTTGAGGATGGGTTTTCATTGTTTCAGTTTGCTTCTTGTATTTCAGTTTTGGACATGATGTATGGGATAGGCCCAATTTCATTCTATTGTACTAGATGACTAATGAGATAAGTGTTTTGGACTTCCGCTTTTCTTTTATAAAACTATTGGACTTGGACTATTGTTTTACTTATGTTATTCTATTTCTCATGTTATGAATGCTAAGTGGCTTGTATGGGGTCTTTTGGGGTCCTATACGCCATGTTACATCTAAGGGATACCCCTGGGTCGTGATAGGGCTTCACTTTGGTGAAGGTCGCGGAAGTGAACTTCCTTTTGCAATCTCTATGGTCAGGACACCTGGCCCTTCGCTTTTATGATCAAACCTTCACTTTTGTCAAGGTCATGAAAGCGACTAACCCTTCGCGAACGCCAGGTACTACAAATCCCATGGACCATAAAAATCAGCCAACACTCAAAACATCGAAATGACCCTCAAATTTGATTGGAATCCCGTACACGCAAACCATATATGCAGTTTCACTAAACTCGGTATTTCATACTTAATGGAACCATCGAAATACGAATCCGAGGTCTTCTTGACTTGAAAATTATTAAAGTCTCAAGAAATGAACATAATGCATAAAAAGGCAAAATCAAGTTTGAGACCTCTAAAAATTTAACCAAGACCTTACGGAGGCATAAAATCATCCCCCGAATCCATGAAACTCTTAGAATTCTAATCCGAGCATTTGAACCCCAAATTTTAACTAAAGTTAATCGAAAGGCTAAAATTTCACAAAGTCCCAACTTAGAAGCTCAAATCCTCAAAAAGACTCTGAATATGAAACTGGCAGTTCTATTAGACCAAATTCCACATTCCAGAACTCATGAAATCGACAGAATTCAGTTCCAACACTCAAAAGTCCAAAAGACGCCCAAAACTACTTTTTAACAACTTTCCTTTTGAAACCAAAAACTTAAATAATTCACAATTTTTACTCAAAGTTTGGAATCAATTTCAAAACAATCAGAAATGATTCCGGGTCAATATTGGGAGGGGGTAAAATGATAATTTTTGAAAAATTTCCAAAATGACCTTCCGGGTCATTATAGAAAATATATATATAATGATAATTTATGGTGGTGATTGTCAGTAGTGATCTATGTTTGTTATGGTAATGACGTTTGATGGCGATGCTTGTAAATAGTGGCTAGTGGTGATCACAAGTGGTATCAGTGATGGGCAACAATGGTTTGGTTGAGGACAACAATTGTAAACATTATCTAAAAATATTTTCCAAACAAAATTAAGTCACAGTTAAGGATTCTTTGGACAATAATTTGTCATTAAATAAGCAGTAGGGACAAAAGTTAAAGATCATCAATTTGTGGAATAAAAATTAAAGACCGCCAAAATAGGGTAGTCCATGCAAGAACTTGGATTGTAGAACTTTATAACAAATATTATTTATCCAGATAATATGAATAAAAGTAATTATTTAGTTATGAATAAAATATGAATAATATAAAATTAAGATATCTATTAAGTGTAAATAAATGAGGATTTAGTATGACCTACAAATTTAGTTATGTACAGATATGATAGGAAAAGTGATTATTTTTACAATATAAATGCACGTGACTATCTTTTATTTTCATAATATTAGGAGTTTTAAATTTAAATAAATAATATTATCAATTTTACATATTTTTACATTTTTATCTAATAAAAGATATTTAACAATTTGAATATCAAATGAATTTTTTTAATGAGTTTGTTGTGTAATTTATATTTTGTTCGTTTTGATATTTAGTGTTTTTGGTTATTTTTTTGTTTAGTATAATATATTAAATAGCATCTCAATTATTTATATTTTTATTATTAAGTTAACTCTATCTCTCAAGATTTTAAATGGCAAAAAAGGTATAAATGAAAAATATAGTGTAAAGATGTGAAAAGGACAATAGTAGCACCATCTTCTTAGATTTTATCAGCACATTTTTATGAGTTACCTAGAAAATTAAACTCAAAATTTCAGAACCAGTGGGAAAAATTCCCTTGAGTTTTTCCCTCTTTTTTTCAAAGGGCTAAATTATCTCTCCCCAACTCACAAAATTTTAGGGTTTAACATAATCAGTTCCCTCTCTTCATCATCTTCACTATAGAGTAAGTTTTTGCAATTCAAACTGAAAAGGTTAGCAACTTATGATTCTATTTTTTTTATCTCTTGTAGAGTTTGTATCTAAAATGCTGTGCAGTATGCTTGTCAATCTATCTATTATTAAAAGTATTGGGTCATATTTTGGTTCAATTTTCTGTGGGTTCCGTTGTTTCGATGTCTAATTGTTAATCTTATCATGTCAATATTCATCATTGTTGTTTTTGGAAAGGATTGTGTGCTCTTTAAAAAGAGGGTATCTAGTAAGAGATTGTATATTTGTATAATAGATCATAGGGTATGAAAGTTTTTATTTTCTAGTTTCAAGATTTCAACTCAAGGGAGAACTTTCTTGCAGACTCATTTGATTCCTTTGGGTAAATATTTATGAATTGAAATCTCTAAAGGGATTGCTTCTATAGGGCATTCTTGTATGAAATCTCTGGATTTCTTTGTCAATTAATGAATTACAATATTAATGGGCCTTGTCCCGATGGTTGGAGTCATGGAAAGAAACTTATTCTCGTTCGCTGCGAGTCTTTCCCAAGAAAAAAATGCTTTGCAAAGACAATTTCAAAGGTTGGTATACTTTCTTTTCAGGATTCGCCTTCAAAAAATTATAGTGGAAAGATTTATGGTTAGAGTGGTATTGATTGCAAGAATTTATCTTGCTTGAATGTTAAGAAACTTATTAGAGATTGTGTTTGTTGTTTTTATATAGTAAGTAGTGGGGTTAGGATAGGCGGAGATATGTTAAGGATAGTAAGGGGATAATAATCTTTTAATTGATCATGTGTTAGCAATGTTGGAAATGGAACAGGAATTAGAATTGAATTTGATATTGGTAGGGGATCTGGTAAATTTGAAGCTACAATTGTTGAAAGGAATATGACTATATTAATGTTCTCCTACGTTTGAATGTCACTTCACCATTTAATGAATTCATTGCTGCAAGGATCTTGTCCCATTGTATTTACGTTTAGATCACGAGTTTTTCTTTCACGATAATGTATTTGATTTGGTTCATGACGGAAATGTATTAGATGTTAGCAACAACAGACGCCTTGAGAAATTAGAGCTTTTAGTCTTGTCATTGATAGAGATTTGAGGGCTAGAGGATTGTTTTGATTGGATAATTTATGTTATTCCAGTGAAGACAAGAAAAATGTATTAACTAAGTTAGTCGAACATTTTAGGTATCATGGTAAAAACTCAATTCAGTCGTTCCTTTTTAAGGGGCATGCACAGTCCAAGGTAGATAAATAAAAGTGAACAGAGGGAATACTTTCCACCATTTCTTTTGTTTCTTTTACCCTCCCTTCTTTTTTTTCTTATGACTTATCGGTAAAGAATTTTGAGTTTGTTGTGCACACATACGCGTTGCCTTAGCCTTTGAAATCTGGTGGTTGCACACACACCAATGCTCGCCCTTTCAAATCTTCCATTCAATCATCATTGGTTCAAATTCACCGCCTCCACAAACCCAACAACCGGCAAGAAAAAAGCGCAAAAAGGGGAACCAAGATATTTCAAAAACAAGTAATTTCTATGCTAAATGGAGGTATACTTTTTCATCAAATGATTTGATTTGTTAACTCTATTGCAGTCCAAAAATATAACTATAAGGAAAGAAAGGTATTAATTTCTAGTCATTTGGTGCCAGAATATTTGAATGCATCGAGTACAAAAAATGATTTTACAAGAGCCAGTTTCTATGTTAGAATTTATGGGCACACTGCTAATTGACAACTATGATAGTTACACTTACAATATATTTCAAGAGCTCTCATCGTTAGTGGCAGGAAGTTCACTCTATCATATATTATTTATGAGTTCTCACACATAGTTTTAACCATCAATTCGGTAACAATAAAAAAAACTTGAACTATCAAATCACTCAGTCTGTCATAGTTTTTTTGTCTTGAAGTTGAAATGATTATGTTTCCCTATATTGACTTATTCTAATGATTAAAATGTTTACTCTTTAAAAAAAAATTGTATGTCTATTTCTTATGTTTTTTCTTTTGGTATGTATTTAGCAATTATAATTTGATATCTCTACATTTTGATACATTTAAAAATATTCCAAGTTCTCTATAGATAAATGTAGTTCTTTTAGACAAGAACTATTCTTTGACCAACAATAATTCATGAAGGGAAAATTATTATCTTGAGCAGACCTATTGCTAAATTTATGTTTCTCCCCTTCACTCTCTTCCTTGAGAGACCACCACCCCACCCCAAAGACAAGTATCATTAGCATTGTGCTAATGACAAAATTAAATTTTCCGAGCAATTCAGTGTTGTCTTTCTCCTTCAGTAAAAAAAACTAGCCTAGGAGTAGTTCTTTATATCTTAGTCGTGATACATAGAGTGCAAGAAAATGTGACAATAATTGAATAGTAATGTGAAGTTGTAGGCGACGTTCTTCGTCTGTTCTACAAATCAATCATTATTTCATATAGTTCCCTATTTATTCACTTTGGTCCCTAGTAAAATACATTAAAGGAATAGAACATTCAAAAAGGAACAACTCTTTTGAGTTCCTCTCCTGTGAATATATTTTGTTTTACATTCACGAAGTAAAGGTAGGATTTTTAAAAATGTTCCTTCCATTTTGCACCTTAAGTTGCTAAGCATTCCCTCATCTGATATCTATGATAGGCCTCTAGTTTGTTCCATCTTGAATGTTGTCACCAAAAGGATTGTTGTTTTTTCTTATGACAAGTAAGAAAACGACATGAACACACTATAGGATGAAGGTGTGGATCTTATAGAATGAGGGTGTGGATCTTACTTCCATAACAATATTAAATATCTACAAATTATCTGTATGTGACAAGCTTTTGCTTGATTCAATAGATTCAGATTCTCGTTTTATTAACAAAAAAGAAAAAGGTAAATTTTGAGATTCTCAAATTTAGCTTTTCTTTTTTTATGGCTTTTCCTGAAATATTGTTGCTTCTAGATTATTTTAACTTGATAAATTGATGATCATTGACAATATGCAGTGATTAGGAAAAAAAATCATTAAATTTAGATTAACCCTTCGTTTTCTATTATATTTTGACAATTTTGGTTGCGAGTTGTCACTTGATTTAGTCATCTAACACTTACACATCTTTGACTATGCCATTTTTCATTTTTTTCCTGAATTATACGAGATTGACATAACTTTCTAATGTCTAGCATTTTTATTTTTGGTTATATTACTAACCCTTCATCGTTGCATATAAACCGGATATGTGAAGGTACCTACTTTGTCCATATGCATAATTTGAACCTTAATTTGAATGAATAAATTTTTTTATCTACACCTTTGGAATCTAACAATATTCTATTTAATATGTGAAATTTATAATCAACGGGAATGATCTGAATGATCAAAAGAGAGGCTATTATCTCTTTTATATTCTCTCTGTTTTGTTTTTGAATTTCTTGACTTTGTTGTCTGTTATGATACAACAAAATAAATCTAAATTATCAATTCTTTTAGTCTTTATCTCGAGCCTTACATGCATATGTATAAATATCTATATATATTCTATAAGTTTTTTGATTTTAGGTTGTACTTTAAACTGGCAATGTTTTTCATCTGTGATTCCTCTAGAACTAGGATAGGTTGTGGTAAGACTGGAGGAAAAGGTCTTGAAAAAATGAAGAAGTATGTGAGTAACAAGATGAAATAGAGATCTCAAATGGTAAAGGAAGGCCAACAATGCCAGTTCAGTAGGAAAACTATCCAATGAGTGAGAAATCATTTTCAGAAATTTTATTTCACTTCCAAACAAGTGGAAGGAACTCACATGGGAGGGCAAAGATACAACACTAATTAGGTGTCACATAAGGGTTTTATTCTCTTATAAATTTGTTATTGATAGTGATTAAATTAAGTTCTTTTCTTTTGGGTTCTACTATTATTCATCCATCTATTTATTATTTTGGCGAACTCCTTGACAATATCTATTCCCATCGATATCTAGTAGTAAGTCCACCCATGGTCTCTTTTGCTTTCTTCTTTGAGATTCATATTTTCTATTTTTGAAAAAGATAACAAGAATTTATTACCAGAGATACTAGCAAACTTGAAAACAAATATCTAGTATATCAGATCAACTACTGACTATTCAAACTACAACTAGGGTTATTTATTGATCTCTTCAAGCTTCCTTTCTAAACTCTTCCTCATGGATCCTCTAAAAAAGAAATTTTGCAGAATCCTACAAAGAAGATAACAACTTCAGGATCAAAACTTTTAGCCTAGAAGGCAATGTTATACCTCTTAATTAAAATATTGTAAGCTTATGCCATCAAAACTATTCTGTAAATTGCATCAGATGCCTTTCCTTTACCATTTACCTATGCCTATTCAAACTCTAAATCCTATTCAAATTCCTATGTAAGCACTCCTTACTAGTGGAAAATTATACTCCATATGTCTTTAGAAAACTCACACATAAATTGCAATTACTTTTGGTAATGTAGAACAAATATTTGAATTTCAAACTTCTTGTAAACTTGTGGGGCACAGTAGTTACGATTCCTAATTTTTAACAGACTTTACTTTCTAGACACAACATCTAACTATATAACTCAAATTGTCTTTTCTTTCTCATTTTTTCTTACAATTGTACAGTGAGAGTACAATGGTTTATGAAATAAAAAAGAAATATAGCACATATGTTCAAATGAAGTGCATGCGCAGGCTTCTCCTAATATTAGGACTGATTTTTAATGACTCGCTCTTTACTCAAAAAGTAACACCCAAGGGTATTTCATTCGATCAAGTAATATTAATGATTCATTGATTGAGGATGATTGTAAATTGCATGTCAATATCAAATGTTTTGATGTATGCACAAATTTCTTTCATCTCTTGATATTCTGGTTTGATCTCTTCACGTATCTTCTTCTCCTTTTCTGGCATGTTATTTCCTTTTAATATGTCTTTATTTAATAGTCTTTCCTTGGTGAAAGCAGAAATATTTTATCGTTGACTGCTTCTTGGTTTCCTTTGTGATTGGATGAGTTGTCCTTTAGCTAATTTGATTGGTCCCTGATTTACTCCCTAGGTTGGATTTTTGTTAGCTTGGTTTACTGTGATTTATTTCCATTCCTTTGTGATCTTCCTAGCATTCCATCATTGTATTTTATTTACTTCTTTTCCTATTAGAATATCTTCGGTCAATTGTCGCTTATCAAAATCAGAGTTATATAGGGCTAACAATATCCCCCTTTTTTATAATGAGAATTTATACACAAATGAAAAGGATTAGGTTCTAAGGAGATTTCCCTATTTGAGTGTAAAGCTCCCCCTCTTTATGTGCTTCCCCTGTCTAAGATATTTGTGGGATTTCTGCTCTTTTGGTATGATAAAAAAAAAAGCATAGACACACATAATAAAATTACAAATGCAAATAGTAGAAAATATGCATAGATAAGAAAAAGCAAATAGAAGAGCAGTTTTAAGAGGACATATATACCCTCAAAACACATAACCATAAAATAAATTATGGACAAACCCCCAATGAATATATTCTCTTTAACAAGAACCAAAAATCGAGAACGAGGAGGACTAATGATTACCGAGAAAGTAATTAAGAAAGTTCACAATGTTTTTACGAAAGATATTGTAGGAACATTCCACATTCTTGGAGAATTTGGAGAAAGATATCTGAAAAAAGACAGTGATATATGTATTGAAGGAGCTAGTTTCATCCTTGAAAGAGTTGACTAGATTGAGCAACTTATTCACAGTAGAGCTCCCTTCTTGTTTCAACTCATCCATGGAAATATGGAGCTTGCCTACATTGGTTCTGGTGTCCTTGTGAAGGCGAAAAATCTTTTCTATAGTTTCCTAGATAATCTCTAAACTATTTTCCATAGCAAGCAATCTGGTCTTGATGTCATCTGCATACTAAAGCAATCGAATAGTAGAGTGTCTGAAGATCCTTGTTACTTTGATGGTTTGGGCCTTAGATTTCACGGATTCCTTCTTGTGTCATTTCTCACTAACTAGCACTTAACCCATACTTGAAAATCTGCGAGTGTCATAGGTTGTAGAAACTTTAACTTCAAGTGGTTTAAACTTTAGAGAGGTCGGCCAAAAGTCACAGAATCCTAGAGATAAGAAGACTATAACGTAGGCTAGTAGTACCATTTGTGTTCTTTGCATTTTCTACCATGTATTCTTAAACCACATAACGCAATTAATCATATATTTCTTAAGCAGACAGTAGAGAACAAGCACATCACAAGTTAAGATATTGCTCATGTACCCCTTTCGGGGAACCAAAGTTGTAGTAATTATGTGGTCCAAGATTTAATTCTCGAAGCAAAGAGATAGATGCTCAAATAATGAAATTTAAACTTGGTTCCACCACATGCTATTTTGGCTACTTCTAGAGACACTTTAAAATTGTCATGCCCGATGCCATTCATATAGGGGACAATGTCAGAAAATACCGTACCAAACACATCTTCAAATAACAATTCATTCATAAGAAACACAACTTTCATAACAAGAATTTCAAACTCAACACTATCTATAAAGACTTGAGATTAGCATAAACAGAGGAACAACTTCTTTATAAAACTCAAAACCATAGAAAGTAAAGAACAAAGCTAACTTCCAAGCATTGAGAAAAGAACTTACCGGTTAATGAGAATCCTTCAACTAACTAAGATTTACAACTCATCCAGGAACTACAGGTTAATTTTTGAAAGCTTCATACCTGTTCATATGCTCAAAACCTTTGCATTTCCTTTAGAGGGGGAGATGCAAACACATCGGGATGCAATTTCTTAGTATCCTTCTTCTTCATGGATGATGATATCTTCTTGGAGGAAAGAGATGCGGAGTTAGAGATGCCTACTGAAGAATTTGAAGAAAGTTAATGGATGTCATGATCAAGGGTTTCGGAAGACTGTTGAAGGCTCTTCTAAAACCCTTAATCATGAAATTCTTTCACTTACTTCTGATTCTTCATAAGACACCTCTAAATGTCGCTGTCTTTCCGTAAATAAGAGACCATCGTTCATGAAGAAAAAGGATACCAAGAAATTGCGTCCTAATGTGTCTCGATCTCTCTCTCCAAAAGACATGCAAAGGTTGTGAGGTGTTGATCATAAGAACATGTATGAAACTTTAAAATAACAACCCATAAGCCCTAGTTGAGTTGTTAATCTAAGTCGGTTAAAGGATTCTCATTGTCTAGAAGATAATTTTCTCAAGGCTCGGAGTTATCTTTGCTCTTTAGTCTCTATGGTTTTGAGTTTATGAAGAAGTTGTTTATTTTTTAATTCAAATATCCAAATCTCTAATGATAGTGGTATGATGGAAACTCTGGTTACAGAAATTCGTGTTATTGTGAATAAATCATTATTCAAAAACGTGCTTGATACTAAATCTTTTGGCATTGTCTCCTACATGAATGACATCTAGCCTAGATTTATTGAAGTTTCTCTAGAAGTAGACAAAGCAGTTGTGGTTGAACCAGGCTCTTATCTTTTGGGTTCGTCCCTCTATCTCTATGTATCGAGAATCAAATTATGGCCCACATCACTAATAGTTTGGTTCCCGAAAGAGGTCTCTGATAAGCATTTCAACCCGTGATGTGTTTTTTCTCTATCACCTTCTGAAGAAAAATAGCATTAATATGGTTGTGTGGTTTATGGAATTCATGGTTGAAAGTGCAGAGGACTCAAATTCTACTACTAGCCAACCCTATGGGCTTTTATCTCTAGGATTTTGGTGGACTGTTTGGTCAAACTCTCCAAGTTTAAACAAGTTGAAGTTTCTGCAACCTATGACATTGCACCTTTTCAAGCATGGGTTATGTTCTAGGTGGTGAGAAATTACACAAGAAGGACTTTGTGAAATCCAAGGTAGAAATCATCAAGGTAACAAGGATCTCCATTGACTCTCATGCCCAATTTCTTAAGAATGAATATGATATCAATACCCGGTTGCTTGTTATGGAAAATTGTTTAGATATGCTACAGGAAATTACGGAGAAGATTCTTTGTCGTCACAAGTACATATGAAGGAATGCTTCATATTCCCATGGATATGTTAAAATGGGAAGGGATCTCTATTTTGAATAAGCTGCTCCAGAAAGTCAACCCTCTCAAGGCAAGAGTTAGCTCCTCCAATACTGAGAATTGCTTTCTCTGTTCCGAAATCTTACACCACTTCTCTAAGAATGTGGAACGTTCCTATAATACCTTATGTGGAAATGTTCTCAACAATCTTAAATACTTTCTCGGTGATCCTTAATCCTCCTCGTTCTCTGTTTTTGGTGATCATTTAAGATAATATTTTCATTGGCGTTTGCCCCCAAATTTGTTTGTGTTTGTGTATTTTGAGGGTAATATGCTCTCTTAAAACTGTTATGTTGTTTGATTTTGACTATCGATGCGTATTTTTTCAACTGTGTGTATCTATATTTCAATTATGGGTTTCTATGCATCTTTTTTATCATACCAAAGGGGAAGAAATCCCACAATTATCTTAGACGGGAAAACACACAAAAAGGGGGAGCTTCACCTTCAAACAGGGATTACTACTTTAAATTTGATTCTTTTCATTTGTGTATCAATTGTCATCGTCAATGGGGGGAGGCATTGTTAGCTCTATATCACTCTAATTTTATAAATGTCAATTAACCGAAGATATTCCTACTGGAAAATAAGTAAACAAAATACATAGATGATGGCATGTCAGGAAGATTACAAAGGAAATACATTACAACAAACCAAGCTAACGAAAATCAAATCAGGGGAGTAAATCAGAAACCAATCAAATCTGCGAAAGGACAACTCATCAAATCACAAAGGAAGCAAGAAGCAGGCAATGAAGAAATATTTCTGATTTCACCAGGAAATATACAAGCAAAGATTAGAGGAGAAGACCATCAAATCAACACGTATGAAAAGTAAATTTCCAGTTATAAAAGGAGAAGAAGATATGCAAAGAGATCAAATTGACTATCAAGAATGGGGAGAGATTATTGCACGCATGAACACATCTTACATTGACATGGAATCATCCTTGTTAATTATGGTATATTTGGATAGTATAGATATGTAAATATTTAAATATGACATGATTAAATAATATAGCTATGAGAATATTTCCTATTCTCTTTAATTAGGTAGGTATGAGATTGTGTAATATTTCATTATCTTCTTTCCTTATTTATATTATCTGTAATAGCTATTTAAGCTCGCCGACTTGAGGGAATGATTAATTAATTCAATTCCCAGTATCTTTTTTTTCTTTTCTTCTTCTAATTTCTCATGCTATCAGAGCTATTGTTGTTTTAACCCTCTTTCTAAATGTTCTTCTATTTCAGTAACAGAAACTAGAAAAAACAGAGGGATTGATCAACTGGTTGTTGATTGAACCATATCAGAAAACTATCAAGTTTCATCTCACTCTTTCTCCAATACTTATTTTTGTGACAAAAAAAGGCTCTTAATGGATAGATCATCTCAATCTATCACTTTAACTAGAGAAAACTATAACGGCTACCTTCAGTATAAAATATCAAGGGTACAATCATCAACTGCTTGCACAATACAACTTGATAACTCATTTGCTCATGTCACACAGTCTTTGTCTGAGGAACAATGGATTGTTGATTCTGGTGCTTCTGACCATATTTCTGGTAACAGAAACACTTTCTCTACTCTTAATACCCCTTCTACTCTCTTTACTGTTACTTTGGTGAATGATCAAAGACGATTGTAGAAGGGATAGGTGTAGCTCATATACCTTTAAAATCAATCCTTTTTTCACCTGAATGTCCATATATAATTTTATTTTCAGTAGCAAATTAACAAAAAATCTGAAATGTGCTATAACCTTATTTGATGATTTTGTTCTTGTGCAGGATCAGAGTACGAGACGGGTGAATGGAAAAGGACATGAGTCACTGGGATTGTACCTACTCTCTATCAAAAAATAACATGTTTCTTTCACTTCTATTGTTTCTTCTGAATTGCTCCATAGTCAATTGGTTCATCCAAGACTCGTGAAATTACAAAAGGTGGTCCCAGTTTATCTAGTTTATCTTTGTTAGAATGTGAGTCATGTCAGCTTGGTAAGCACACTCATTCCTCTTTCCCAAAATGCTTAAATAATAAGGCCACCTCTATGTTTGAAATCATTCATTCGGATATATGGCGTCCAAGTCGTGTCACTTCTTCCTTGGTCTTTCATTATTTTCTTACTTTTATTGATAACTATTTTCGGTGCACATGGTTATTTTTAATGAAAAATAGATCTAAGATATTCACTATCTTTCAGAAATTTCATGTTGAAATCCACAATCAATTTGGTATTTCCATTAAGAAGTTAATCACTGATAATTCCCGAGAATACTTCTCTACTTCTCTCTCTTCGTTTATGTCATCCCAGGGCATATTGCACTTGTTTTCTTGTTCACATACTCCTCAAAAAATGGATTTCTAAGAGAAATAACAGACATCTAATTGAAACCGCTCAAACATTGCTCATTCACAATCTTGTCCTTTTACGTTTCGGGGTGATGTTGTTATTACTGCTTGTTATTTGATCTATCGCATGCCATCATCTTTTTGCAGTACCATAGTTCTAACTCGGTCCTTTGTCAGGACCAAAAAAAAATTCCTCTTCCTCCACGTGTGTTTGGTTGCACATGTTTTGTTCATAACCTTAACCCCGGAAAAGATAAACTTTAGCACAATGCTTTTAAATATGTCTTTCTTGGGTATTCTCATCTACAAAAAGGTTACAAATGCTTTGATCCCTCTACCAATAAGTACTTGATCTCTAAAGATGTTACTTTTTTCGAGACTTCTCTGTATTTTTCTCCTAATACGGAAAATCAAAAGGCCATAGCAATCCTTCCCATTACAACTATTCTAACCGCAGCTCCACCTCCAACTCTTAAGGTCTATTCCTGACGACCTTAACCTCCTGTTGAACTTTCTAATCTAGTTGGTATTTCTAACAATGATACAAGTGCACAAAGAAATCTTGATGACTCATTACCTGCTTGAACAATGTATAACACCCCAGAAAATTTTGAACTAAGACTCGAATCATTTTTCGTAGTGAGTGAGATTTTTACCAAGAAATTTAAAGATTTCTTAAGTGTTAAGGTCACCAGATGTAGCACCTTGAGTTTCAAAAAGAACTATATTGGAATTAGCAAAATCTGAAATTTTGCAAGTTATGATTAAGTATGAGTTTTGGGTCGACTTCAAACGACTATAACTCCTATCTCAGGATGAGTTAGGTGTGCTACCAGATACCGTAGCGAAGATCTTTGAATTATCTTTCCAACTCCATGGAGTTTGTTAAGTTTCGAGTTCGGATAAGTGAGATATGACAATTTAAAGTTAGGCTGTCCAGTTAAGGAAAGTCAAAACAAGGTTTTAGAGGGGTATTTTGGTCTTTTCCTTACCCAATCAGATTTAATTCGTTTTTAGTAATATTTTAGGGGAATAATCTGATTAGGTTCAGTTTAATAATCCTAGTTTACGCCTAGGGTTTTAGTCGAGAGTTCAAGAAGAGAAAAGAAGAAAAGAGAAGAAGAGAAAAGAGAAAGGATAAAGGCGTTCGTCGACATTCTTGAGAGTTGTTGCGGATTGTCACCATGGGTTTAATCCCTAAGAGGTATGTAAGCTTCCATAGTGTTGGGTTCTTTCACCCACACACCAATCATGATTTATTCAGCGTAATTTCGTTCTTGAAATTTAAAGATTAGAGTTCTTGATGAGTTCTTGATAAGTGTTCTTGAAGTTTCAT
>JAJOOS010013453.1:0-16660 GCA_029582725.1 Solanum chiquidenum
GGCTTTGATAGGTTTCTAAGTGTTGAAGATGAAGACTTGGTGAGTCCTCATAGATTCGAGGACAATACCCAATATGTTCTTTTATGTCTTTTAGTATTGTTTAAGTTGTGTACGGGATTAGTCCCGAAATTTTGTACTCTAAAGTATTAGATGGTTTGAGACAACATGTATAAAGTCTAGAAAGTCTTCCGCTTGCTATTTTTTTATGCAATGTTTTTCTTGGTAAAGAAAATTTTAAATTCCTTATGGTTTTAGTGTCTATGCGATGAATGAATGCTAAGAGGTTTGTATTAGACCTCTTCGAGGTCGAGTACGCCGGTTACGACTAGGGGGTGCTCCCGGGTCGTGACAACAACCCTAGGGGTCCTTGAGGAGGACCCTAAAGCCTAACCCTCAAGACCCCTTGAAACCATAGACTGCCCCAAAACATGGTGAACTACGGAAGGGCACCATGCCTCGTAGGTCCATCCACGCCCCGTGGATGGCCTCTGTAGGGCATGGCCCCCAAAACCAATCCATAGCCACAAACCACGAGGGCACAGGATGGTTCGTGGTCCCATCCATGGTCCGTGGATGGGGGCTTCGTGGTTGGCACTAGTTTTCTGTCCAAGTTGGCCATTATGGGGGTCATTTGGTAAATTCATGTTAAGTATAGTTTGGTTGGGGGACGGTTTTAATTAGTTATTTATGGTATTTTAAGGTTTTTTAAAGTATTAAAACATATTTTAGACCTCAGAATTTCAAAACACAAAATCAAAACCAAAAGTTCTCTCTCTAGAAACTTCCATTAGAGGTGAAGGATTCAAGTTTCCAAGGTCAATATTTCGTATTTTTCAAGGGATTGTCGTGGGATTCTACACCTAAAGTATGGGAGTCCTTCATCCTTGATGAAGCTATCACCCAAGGAGCCCTTTTAAAAGCTTTTATCTCAATTCTAGAAGACTCAATTAGCTAGGGTTTCAACTCAACTCCATGGATTCCTTTTAAAGTTGATTTTAAAGGTTGAATTACATTTGTTTATGAATGTATGATTGATTTTATATGATTTTAACTAAACTCCTTCAAGAATCTATGAGACCATCAATCCTAGATGTAATTGTTTTAGAAGTTGGTCCAATTGATTGGATGTGAGTTAATTATGATGTAATTGCATGATCTAAGTATGATTCTACATGTATATTTGATTAACCTAAGATTCTAAAGTGAATTGATGAGACCTAGGGCTATGTCATGAAAGAAGCTAATTGTGGGTTTAGATGTAACCTTCTAAGAATGATGAACTTCTTGATGAATTGCCTTAGATTAGACCACCTAGACATGAATTTCTTATAAGTAAATCTTGTAGGAATGAATAACTTGATTAGGGCTTATATGAATGATCATGTTTGTGTACTGTTGGGATTGAGTTTATATGATTCTTATATAACTATAATTGATCAAGAATGAGGCATGTGGTTAGGTTACCTTAAGAATTAGGTATATATGATTATCATGTGAGGTATTTCTTGAGATTAAGGCTTGTAGTATGAAGATGACTCCTAAGGCTTTAAGGGTAAAAGCTAATAGGAATAAGTTAAGAATGTTAAGGCTTTAAGAAGGAAGACATTATGTATGTTGAGTTGTATATGTCCCTATTGTGAAAAGATTTCATCTACATGACCTCTAATATGAGTATATGAGTGTATGCATGGAATGAATGTTGTTCTTGAGTTAGGACTATATCTATGTCTCATGTGATGAATGCTAGATGTGTTGACTCAATATGACCCTTGAATGCAAGATATGATGTATATGCATGATTATGATATTATACGCATGTTTATGAATACTTTGAGGATAAGGTGTTTATTATGATAATGTTGTTATTGTGTCATTAGAAGGACAATCACACACACACACACACACACATTCATGAATATGATTATGATGTGATTAAGGTGCTGCTTATGATTCACTTAGAAAGTGAAGATCCTACGACTATTGTGTAATTGTGGTAATTGTTGAAAGGTCATTCTCTCCTTACCCTTACTCATGTTTATGTATGAATTGTCTAGGACTATGATTATGTTGTTGTGTTGATTGAAAGGCTATTCTCATGAACACACTATGAATACGATGTGAAAGGTTTACTCACATGTTGATGATTCTAAAGTGAAAGGACATTCTCACTTAATGAATCTATGAGATATTATGATGATATGATTGGTTTGAGTACCTAGTGCATTCTCTTAGGACCATGAACTTAAGTAAAGACTTAATATGACTTTAAAGAGAATTATGCTTAGCATCGAGTGGATATGAAAATGAGATGGAGGCTTTTATGTTTAGCAAGTCCAGCTTCCCAATGTATGTTATCTCATGGGATGGAAACCTTTTACGTTTAGCAAGTCCGGGTTTCTAGTAGCAATCCCCATATCCCATAACTATGTGCCAACATAGGTATATAGTTAGTGGATCCATCTAGAAGCTATTATGTACGTTGTACCTTAGGCAAGTAGGACACCTCTTTTCGGTGTGGAGGTAGAACACCGGATTCCATGTAGTTCACATGGTCTATGTCGGTTAAGGCTAAATTTACCTAAAATGATAAGAATATGAATTATGATAAGAACATGAGCATGTTCTATGGTTCCTCAAGAGGTTCTACTTAGTATTAATAGGGGTATGAAACTTCATTCGTGCATTGCACAAGTAGGCTTTGAGAGTGGTCATGATATGTCTCTTTTATGATATGATGATTATGAGTTGAATTTATGCTTTATATGAATTATGAATCTGAATATGAACTATGCTTATGACTTCTTAATGAGCTTTACTTAGTGTGAGTGGGGGTATGAGACTTCACTTATACATTTCACAAGTAGACTTATAAAGGGGGTTATGGTGATGTTCTCTTATGTTATGAAGGCTTATGAATTATGTATGAAAGATATGTATGAATGTTAAGGTTGACTTCACTTGTTATAAGTCATGAACATGAATGACTCCTTACTTATATATGTTGAATATGAATAAGGTAAAGTATGATATGTATGTTGTTGGTTGTCTAAGGTGATACTTAGTGTAGATAGGATTATGGGATCCTATCTATGCATTGCACACGTATGGCTTAGGATTGCTTATGTGATAGTTATTGTATGATGAGATGATCTTGGTATTGGACTATGAGTATGAACTATGTCTTGTGAAGATTGGTATATGCATTATACTTATGTTGGAGACTATGCTTGTGATAATGATGATATCTCTTATGCTATGATGAATTGTATGTGACTTGCTTTACGAGTTACATTCTCCAACTATTTTAAAGATGATGTTCAAAAGTGGCATATAGCATGGTTTCAAATAAAATGTCCCTTTTATGCATGTTTTAAGGATTTTCTTGCCTGGCTTCCATACTTAGTACTTTTTGTGCTAACCCCATCTTTCTACATTTTCTATAAGTGTAGGCTTTGGAGATATGGGATTCCATCCTCGTAGCTAGGACCATAGGAGATCAAGAAGAAGAAGATTGGTGAGACCTCATAGTATTTGAGGGCTTGACCATATGTCCTTTATGTCTTTCTTTTATGTTTTAGACTTTTTGTAAGGGTCGTGTCCCTAAGACTGTATTCAAAGAGTTTTTAATCCAAATGTTATAGACGGTTTGAGACATAGTGTATAGACTCTCTCTCATTTTATAAAAGACTTCGATTGTAAAGAAAAGTTTTAAATTCCGCGCTATTTTCCTATGATCTTATGACTATGATTATGCTAAGGGCTTGTATGAGACCCCTTCAGGGTCGAGCACGCCGTGCTACGTCTAGGGTGTACTCTCGGGTCGTGATACTCTATGAGTGACATAAGCACTGTCGGGACAAGTCCCTGACAATACCCAATTGTACAACAAAAGTAAACATCCTCTGATATCCCCAAGATAAGATGGAGCGTACCAACTCACAGTTGAACCTGAATCCTAGCGGGTGGGTCGATTAGAGTCCCTGTCTGTACCTGCTCGCACGAAACAAAAAGCAGCGTACACAGGAAAAGGGACGTTAGTACGAATAAAAATGTACTAGTATGTAAAGCGGAAAATAGAATCATAAATATTTACTCTAAAAGGGTAATAAAGATACCACCTAAAACTAAAACTCAAATAATCTCCATGGCTGACATCTGGCCCTACTACTTAAATATGCATGGTATGCTCGTATAATCGTATGGCGTGAATACATACATACATATATATATATAGATGCAAATGCATGACATACCCAACCAAATGCTAGCAATGGTGGTGCCTTTCGGTAGCGAACCGACATCATATTCACCAACTTGTGGCATCTGTGTCTCATACGTATAAATATAGGCAATAGACCCCATACCTCCCGATTATAGCTCAGGAGTAGAATGCATAACATGTCATGTCATGGATTTATAACACCTATAAGTTAATATTGTCATGTTGCCAATCTTGGCTCGTTTGTAGTCTTGTTCTCATAACCTCATAATAACGCTCATATATTATATAACAATCTCGTGGAACCTCATATGTTCTTCCAAATAAGCTTGAAAAGTTAACTCGAATTTTAGAAAGATAACATAACCTTGCAGTTATTCATGACAAGTTTAAGGTGATTTACTTAGTTCCTAACTTGGTTCCTAGATAATTTATAAAACAAGTATTTCAAAAACCAAGTGTTTTAATAGTTTAAACATTTAAGTTATATTAGAGAGTTTTGAAGATCGTGAGTTACTTTAAAGATTTTTCATAAAAACTTTAGTGGGGAAAGAGGGTTGGTTACAAGTGATAAGGGTCTCCCATGATATTTTAAGTCACATCACCCAAAAAAAGAATAAGAATTCATACATGCGGACATATAATCAAGGAAACCGATAAACGGACATGTAGATGTCGAATACTCTATTTATCCGAACGAGTGGAATATCAAAATAACAGAATCATGAAAATAATTTAGTTGAGATCCCGATGCCTTTCACTGAAGGTCTTTCTAGCAAGAGAATAGCAAAATATCACATTCGGCGTTTTAGGAATTTCCGAGGACTGGTGCTAAAATGAGGGACGTAGCTTAGCCTTAACATACCTTTCCAATGAACGCTCGAATTACTTAAGCTTCTTCACGAAATTTGTTCCTTACGTCCTAAGCTTTGCAAACACTATATATACACATCAAAGGGTTTTTATCAAATTATTCAAGGATTCATCATCAAGGTATGGTAGTTTACATCTTTGGGTAGATTCCACCCAAAGAGCCCCTTCAAAACTTGATTTCAAAACTCCCAATTTTCCCCAATTTCAAGGGTTTTAGTCTAAATTCATGGGTTCTCTTTAAAAATGATTTCAATGGTTTAATTATGTTGGGTTATGATTGAATTGATGATTTATGGTCGAATTTTGGTGAAATTCTCCGAAGAACCCATGGATCCCCTCTATTGCTAAATTTTGATCTTAATGCGAGTTAATTGATTTTAGAAGCATGTAAATGGGTCTTGTATGAATTAATTGGAATTGATTGAATTGTTCTATTACCCATGTCTATTGTAGAAATTTTAAATATTGGGTTCAATGTGATTCATGATTCTTGATGGGTAAATTATGAGAATTTGTTCATGAATATGAGAATTATGCATGTGCTTCAAGAATTATTTTGAGATTGAAGATTCTCTGGTTGTGGTGTATTTGGGGTATTGATTGAAATATCATTCTCCTCTATACCCTTACACATTATAATGCATGAATTAATCATGACTACAATGCAATTGAGTTATTATTGAAAGGTTATTCTCAACTACATACTTATGAATGATGATGATTGTTGTGAAAGGTTTCTCCAATGTAATGATACATCTTGAATTGGTAGGCTTAGGGCATCCTCTTCTTGTGTAATTAATGTATCTTGACTTAATGAACATTGAATCGGTAGACCTAATGGTGGTAGCCTTTTCATGAGGAGTCTATGAAATACGCAAATGATGTACCTTGAACCGGTAGACCTAATGGTGTTAGCCCTTTCATGTGTAATAATGATGAACCTTGAATCGGTAAACCTAATGGTAGTGGCCCTTTCTTGAGGATTCAATGAGCTATCCTAATAATGTATCTTGAATCGGTAGACCTAATGGTGGTGGCCCTTTCATGTGTTAATGATGTACTTTGACTCGGTAGACCTAATAGTGGTTGCCCTCTCAAGTATAATAATGTTAATGAGAATGAACTACTCTATGGGAATGTAAGCTTAGTACCGAGTGGATATGGTATGATAGAAGCTCTCCCCATGTTAGGCTGGGTTTCAATGTACATCTTTCTTATCCCATAACTATATGCCCGCATAGGTTATTAGCTAGTGGATCCACCTTAGTTAAAATGTTACCGGTCCTACCTTAGGCAAGTAGACCAACCCTTTACGGTGTGGGATAGACACCGGGTTCTATGAGTTGCTCACATGGTCTGTGCCGGTTAATGCTTATTCCCATCATGTGAGTTATGTGCTATGGTTACTTGAGAGGTTCTATGAAGTGTGGGTGGTAGTATGGGATTGCATCCAGGCATTGCACGAGTAGGCTTTGAGAGTGTCATGGTGTGTTCCTCAAAAGCTAATGTCTAATGAAATGGTTGTCCTCATAATGATGCTAATGAGAATGTTGACTTAAAGGCTTAATGTAATGATGAATGCTTAACTTGGAAATGTTATTATGAGCTGCTTTCCTTGTCATGCCTTATTAAATGTAAATGTTTCTTGTCCATGATTATTGTCTAAAGATGAGAAAGAAGAATGGTAAGTATGTTATGGTGGCCTCAAAGTGGTACTTAGTATGAATGGTATTATGGGATGCCATTCATACATTGCACAAATATAACTTAGGGTTACTTTCATGATGGTTTTATTATGTTCTAATGACTTACATGATGAATATGCTTATGTCATGTATGTTTATATGAAAGTTCTTAATGTTTCTTAAATTTGACATATGCATGGTTTTAAACCAAAATGTCCCTTTTAGCATGGTTTTTGCATGGCTATCATACTTAGTACATATTTGTACTAACCCATTTTTTTCCTACATTTTCTATTAGTGTAGGTTCCGGTGATTGAGGTGTACTTCTATCTTTGAGTGAAGCTTGGATTGATTCTCTCCACGCTTTTGGTGAGTCATCATGGTTTGAGGACGGATTATTCATTTCTAGTTTCTATCTTACTTACTCTTTTGGAGACTGTGTTGTAAAGGGCTGTGACCCTTATTTTGAGACCTCGATTGTAGTAGATGGCCATGTGAGACTCTGTCTAGACTTTTGATATTTTAAATAAAGATTTTAGATTGTATGGATTAAAAGTTTTAAATTACGTACTATTTCCTATGTTCTTATGTTTTGATATGCTATGAGGCTTGTATGAGACTTTTTGGAGTCTTGTACGCCATGTTACGTTTGGGGTGTAGGCTCGGGTCGTGACAAAAACCCTTCACGAGCAGTCCCACGGGCCGTGGTGCCCTTCACGGGCAACTTCACAACCCATCACAAGCACCAACTTCAGATGAGGGCCACTGGAAATTACAAGAAAAAGTTCACGGGAGGGTTCCCGGTCCGTCACGAGTTGTACGAACCGTCTAGCCTCTCGTGAACCTTAGGTAAGTTATCCCTAACCAATTCATGTCCACAGACGTCTCTACGAACCATGGTTCCCTTCACGGGCAACTTCACGGTCCATCGTACATAACCCAGCAGTACAATAACCCAACTCGACCCGCGCGCATAGAGAAATTGATTTTTAAACGTTTTATATAGTTCTTAAAGCGCCAAGGGTCGGTTTCTTCCTCTTCACTCTCATCCATAACGGTTCCTAAAGCTATTAAATGGTTTTTCATCATTCATAAGTTCTAAATTCCATAGAGAATCAAAACCCTAGTTCTATTTTGGCAAGATATTGATGTTGAGTTCATCATCTCTCTTTTGGGTAGTAATTTTATTCTAAATTCAAAGTAAGTTTCTCTAATACTTGTTATAAGTTTAATCTTATCTAAAAACAAGTTAGATTTACTTTTATTTAGTTGAATTTACCATGATTATGTGATAAACTCTCTTTGTTGATATTTAATTGTTGTGGGTTCGTTTAAATTGGGTGAATTTGGTTGTTGAGAGTTATGGGTTTGATGAGTTCTTGAGTAATTAGTGTTACATGATGATATTAGTGTGTGTTGAAGTCTGTGTGGGAGTCCCATATGGAAATTACTGATAAAATTGTGAAATTGAGGGATTGAAATCGTTGGCATGTGAGTATGATAATATTAAGGAGCTCGTGCTAATGTCTCTAGTGTTCGGTAAAATGCTTATAAGTTAGGGTGTACATGGGATACGTTGTCTCATAATTTGGTGATTTTGTGATGTGTATTGTTGAAATTGAGCATATATTGATTGTGAAAGAAAATGGTCGCTCGAAAATCACCAAGTGTAAGTTCACGATGAGTTTCACGGACCGTGGGACCAACCATGGGTCATGAAAACCCTCGTGTACCACACTTAGCAAATGAGGGGACACACTGATGAGGGTCACGATGGTCATCACGGACCGTGGTTCAATCCACGGACCGTGAAGCCATCCGTGATCCATTCCAGTACAGTGAATCACAAAGTCAAGCTTCTAACTCATCTTCACAAAGGCCTTCACGGACCGTGGTACCCACTGATTCTTATCGTGACCAACGACACTAACTACGGTTCGAGTGTCTACGATCGTCGATAATATAGTAATCCAATCGAGGGTTGAGGTCGTATCCCAAAGGAGCGGTTTTGAGAATTGATAGAAAAATAAAATCTAGTTCTAACTAGTCGTAGCTAAAGAAATAAATGATTAAAAACATTGTAAATCAAATGGGGGACACAAAAGTGTCAAATATCAAATTTGGGTTTTGTCACAAGTATAGCTAAAACAACAAAAATAACAAGAAAATCAAGTATGGGGACGAGTTCTTAGGGTGTGACCGCAATACAAGTTGAGATAAATAGTTGGGTACATGCTTTCGATAGAAAATTTGCAAGATAATAGTGACTAGGCTAAGCTTTAGATGGAAATAAGTTCCCTCTCGGGAAACTTACCTCGTTTCAAATGCGTTCCTCTCAGACACCCATTTGCCGCATGAAGACCAGCCTACGCCTTACCCCACTCACTCTCTCGAGATGAGTGTTAGGATATGGGAGTAGGGCTCACCCTCTCGGGCTGAACCTCATGTCGACCCACACCTTAGGCCATCAATCTAGTGGTCTTGGTGTCACGACCTCCCTCTCGGGCAAGCCGAAAATACATGGGTGGCTTTGTATTTGCAACTACAAACCCATTAACTTAAAACACAACCACTAGGTGAAATCACCATTAAAATACATCTAACCTACCAGTAAGCAAGACCCAACAATAATATCAACACACATTTGCTAAATCACACCCCAAGAATGGGGGTTTTTAGCCACACATCAAGAAATAACAAAATACACCTAAAATGATAATGAAATCAAATGGGTATAAGAAATTAAACCTTGATTTAAGCAAAGGAAGATGAATAGAGAAGATCCACTTCCAACTTGGGGAAGATGAACTCCTTTCTTCAAGTTTCCAAAACCCTCTCCAAACTTGAGAGTAAAAAAAAATAGTATTAAATCCAAAATTTGATAATAAAAATATAATACTAAAATCTCATACTAAGCTATAACTCTCAACGAGTATTTATAGTTTTCAAAAATATGTGTTGTGGCGGATCACTCGGCGACATTAGTCGGAATCGCCGATCAACTCGGCGATTCGCCTTTTGGTGTAGTTCATCGCCATCTTGCACCGTTCTTCGACATCGGCTCTGTGTCATTAGGCGATATAGTACTGCTTCGCGGAACTATTCGGCGACATGCCGACTGCTCCCTTTTTCTGTCGACTTTATCCTTTCCTTCTTGGCTCAACACACTGGAACAAAAGGCGAAGTGAGACCCTTCGGCGATTCGCCAAGTGAACTCGGCGATCCTCAGGCCTTTCTTTTCTTGTTCTTTTCAGCCTTTCCGTTCCTTTTTGCGCCTAAGTGTCCATGCTTCCACTCAAACTTCAAATACCTGAAACTTAAGCATTTTCATCAGATATTGAGATAAAATAAGCATTTGAGGACACTATTTCTATTAAAATTAAGCCCTAAAGGAGTCCAATTTGTGGACTCATCAACACCCCCAACTTAAACTTTTGCTTGTCCTCAAGCAAACTCAAGTTCAACTTTTCAAAAAAGATGTCTAAAATAGTGCTACACAAGACACAATCATGAATGTACACAACAAGACTTCAAACTACTTATGCAAAGATTTAACTGTGTACTCAAAGATTCAAGTTGTGACACACCATTATCAAAGATTCTCATGTTCACAATACTTTCTACTAATGTATGTTCAAGCTCAACGAAAGTATTTAAATGCCCTCACACAAAAATGATTCCATATTCACACATAGAGGCTACTCAATTTAAGACCAGGAATCAGATGCAACGCTCACACTCAAGAAGAGGAACACAATGCATGTTTTCACCCATAGGTTTGCCCTTATTTTCCAATCGACTTTCAATTCGGCTTACTCAAGATAAAAAAGGTCTTTTTCAAGGTTTGTAATGGGATTGAGTGTAAAGGCATGATCATTTAGGCTCAATGACTTCTTCATCCTCGTGAGATGTGGTATTCTCAAGGCATCCCCTTCTTTTCCTTAATCAATTCTTTTTCTAGTGCTTCTAAGTCTCCATGGATTGCTTGGAAATCCAATTTCTTTTGTACTTTTATTCTATAACTTTTCTTTTTCATTCTTTTCTTTTGTTTTTCTCTTTTTTTTATATGGAGGGTTTCCATTTTTCCGCAACACCATGGGTTAAGGGAGACTTTTTCTTGCACTTCTTGACTTCTCCTTTTCCTTTTCACTACACCCCCAACTTAGGCTTTTGGCCTAAGTTGGCTATTCACTAAATCACAACTCTAGAGGATTATAGGTAGTGGGTTAAGTAAGCTCTAGGGTTCATCAAGATTCTTCAAAAGAAAGGTAAGACTCAAGGGGTGTTCAAAAGAGTTTCACACACTCACGGGTAGGCCACAAAAGAGGTATATGTCAAATTGTCTCACACTTTTCAAAATTTTCCTAAGATCATCTCAAGAGCACACCTTACTAAATCAATCAGACTAACGGGGCAAATTCTAGGTTTATTCATGCAAAGTTCAAAGTAAGCTCATCACACAAGGCATCGACAATTAAGTCAAACAAGACTACACACTTTCGCTAGTGTGCAACGGTCATTACAAGAGAATCAATTTGATAAATGGCTAATCACAACAAGATGCAAAGAGTTTACATATTGTCTATGCAACTTCATTTGGTCTCGTCGTAGCCGCACATTCATGTTCATTCGATTAAGAGCACTATTCAAGTCATCAGTATTGATTGGAACTGAAACATAAATTTTGCAAAAGAACAGCCACTTTCAACACAAACGGTGGTGAAAATTTTCAAAAAATAATTTTTTATTGGAAGGGTCAAAATTATGTCAAAATTATTTTTATAATTTAAAACCAAAAGGAGCTATGAGTTCAAACATCCACATAAATAATTATTTTATATAATTAAAAGCAGACAACCCAACTAAAACATAAATAACCATATCAAGCAAACAAGGTGAGCCTCACCCCACAACAAAAAAATGTGCTTGTCCTCAAGTGCAAGTAATAAGTATCCAACAGTTAAAGTAAAGAAAGAATAGATAAAGAGGTAACGAGGGGATCCTATCTACATGCTTGCTTTATCTGTCGGGGCATTGTTGCCTAATGCATTAGCCTAAAATTTGACAATGGTCCCCGGATTTTCATTTTGGGTCTCATTGCGGTCATTTGTCCTAGCTTCTGCAGTGATGTTAGCAACACCCATTCTGTCCACATCATGGCTCGCCAAGAAAGAGTTTGTTGCCGTGTAGACTCTACGTTTCCATGAAGGAATAGTTGGATCAATGGGGACCCTTCTGCTTGAGCTCACTTTCTTACTTTCTCTCATCTCTTTTGCCAGTTCTGCTATCTTCTCGTCTCTTTTGAAATTTCGTGCTCTTACATGTCGGGGTGGCTTATCTCTCCCTGTGATCTTAGGTCTAGACATTTCTGTAAAAAGACTTTGAGACAAATTAGACAATATTTCAACAGGGGCAGGGGAGTCTTGGGTGCATAAGGCAGTTTTGCTGAAAATGATGCATAGATGGTACAAGGGTGCAGACAAAAGGGGCAGATAAGTAGGCTTTCGGCGGGTCACCGAGTGCTCTTGGTGATGTCAGACTTACCGCCGAAGGTAACAGATCAATCAATACATGCAATTAAAAGTAAAATGGGGATGTTAGACGAACCGCTGAACAGTTCGACGAACTCGATTTAGCTCGCCAAATTATCGCACGTGTCTATTTTCAACCCATTTCTTTCGAATCCAACCACACAACCCCTGATAACGCAATGTAATTTTGTACAACACATATTCAATGAAGACCCAACACAATTTAAGCACTCTCATAGCAAAATAATTTAACTCAAAAGCTTAGTCGAGTGGGATCCCACCAATTTTGCACATATTACCAGATAATAATCGTTAATGCAACGCGATTCCATCGACTCAGTAGAGATTTTATACTATCAATCATTATGCAGATGAGTACAAGTTTTGATAAAACAACTAAGGGGTTCGATTACCAACCTTTGGTGCTAAATTAAATTGTACTAATGTGCTAGGCAACAATGGTATCCAAATCCGTGCACTATTTGATACTTAGAATACTCTGAGTGTGCGAGAAATGTAACTACTAGGTGCAAGTGTGAGTTTGTAAAAGGGACAAAGTGAAAGAAAGTGAATGAAATATAACTTTTAAACCTGTGGCTTGTGATCGTCCAGTTTCTGCTCATTCGGCGATGTCAGTCTGTCTCGCCCAATAACCCAGCAATGTGCTGAACGTCTGATTTTCTCACCAAACATAACAGAGTTTTCAGTTTAGGTGGGAGTTGCATTGGTGATCTATGTCGAGATCGCCAACCGAGTTGGCGATGCGCTGATGAAATTCACACTCCACCGAGTTTTACAGACCCAACCTTTAAGATGTATTGAATCAAATGGCGGGACTAATTGGTTACGCCTAAATTTGTCGGTGATCCGCCAAGTGGGAATGTTGCTCACCTTCATACATCTCTTCAAGAACTTTCCTCACTCAATCTATACAAATAACACACTATTATTTCATCAAGATAACAAAAGCAAGTAAGGGGTTTTGGGTTGCCTCCCAAATATCGCCTTAGTTAATGTCGTGGCATGACGCAAGTCAACCTTCAGACCTCACTCTTGGGGTTAGCCGTAGTATCACTAGGCAAAACCCCTTGCGGTCTTGGATTTAGATGAGAAGATATATGACCCATTTGGGTCGCTAACTGCTTGATTGAAACTGAATGAGAGGTGACAGTCTGGTTAAGGGTAGACATATCTTCTTTCATGCCTTTTAGCATTTTGTCTGACCCTTCAACTTTGTTTAGCATACGCGAGAGCATATCCTCGGACCTACCACCTTTCGAATCCTTAGTATTTTGTCGCTCGTGGGGAGGGACATATCTATCCTTCTCCCCATCTTTCCAATTTGGATTCCGATCCCTCCATTCATGGGTTCGGTCTTTCCATCCTTCATCTCTAGCCCAACCTTGGTTACCACCCTACCTTGGGTAATTTTAATGGTAACCACCACCTTGGTTTGCTAGAAAATTTACCTCCTCGCTATACAACGCTTCAAACTTCATTTCTTTAGGATTTGTGCTCCCAACCCCCACAACATTGACACCATGAGTACCAGCGCCATGACATTCTTAGATAGAATATCAAGTTGTGTCATAATCTTAGCCATGTTTTGGTCTTTCTCATTCTCCTTTTCGATCTGCTCCTTAGATAGCTGGAAGGTGACAGGTGAGACTTGGTCTTCACAAGTGTACCACACCCTGTTGATGGTTGTCATGCCATCTAAAAGCTGGGCCGCTACCGCGTACGGCTGCTGCATTAAACCTCCGGGTGAGAGTTGGTCAACAACACCCTTGTTTACCGAGTCTAAACTCCGGCAGATGTATTGAAGGAGCACGTTATCAGGAAGACCATGGGTTGGTCAATGTAGCACCAATTTTTTAAATCGAAGCCAAGTTTCGTGTAGAGGTTCTCCATTCAGACGCTTGAAACTTTGGATGCTATCCCGAATAGTCATCATCTTCGAGGGAAGGAAAAATCGCACATTAAGTGCAGTGACCAGCTCCTCCCATGAAGTGATCAAATTTCGTAGAAGTTCAGCTAACCACTTGCAAGCTTCCCTCATCAGAGAAAATGGGAATAATCCCAGCCTGACTGACTGTTGAGAGATGTTCTTGAAATAGAATGGCCCACAAATGTCTACGAAGTTTCGAAGATGCTAATGGGGATCCTCATGAGCCAATCCGCTGAAGAGTCCTTTTAGTTGCAAGAGCCACAACATAGTGCTCATTATATGGAACACTGCATTCCCCTCGGCTGGGGGTAAGCGGATGGCTCCAACACCTCTCATGAAATGAGGGTCATTGACATTTGGCTCTTGGACATCGTTGAGGTTACCGATGTCATCTTGGTAGCTCACTTGGCTACCATTAACACTCATGCTTTCTGAAATGCTTACACAATCAACAAGACAAGACTAAAAGTTAGGTAAGTAAAACTACAAATAAGAAGAACAAAAATTCTACTAATCTAAAAATTCTCAAATAACACCACTCCCCGGTAGCGGTGCCATTTTGATGCTTATCGTGCCCAACGACACTAACTACGGTTCGAGTGTCTACGATCGTCGATAATATAGTAACACAACCGAGGGTTGGGGTCGTGTCCCAAGGGAGCAGTTTTGAGAATTGATAGAAAAATAAAATCTAGTTCCAACTAGTCGTAGCTAAAGAAATTAACTATTAAAAACATTGTAAATCAAAGGGGGGACACAAAAGTGTAAAATATCAAATTGGGGTTTTGTCACAAAAGTGTCGATATTCTAAGGTCATTGGTGCAGTTTAAGAATTTTTTGAAGGGGTTTTGATGTATTTTTCATGATTTTTATATCTTTCGAATAGTTACGAGAAAAATTAAAATTTTTGTTAATTTTCGGACAATTACGATAAAGAGTAAAATTTTGATCATTTTTTTGATTTGATATTCTAAGGTCATTGCTGCAATTTGAGAATTTTTTGACGTGTTTTGATGTATTTTTCTTGATTTTTATATCTTTCAGACATTTACGAGGAAAGTTTTTTTAAAATTTTTTTGGGCAGTTACGAAAAAGAGTAAATTTTTTTATCATTTTATTGTTTCGATATTCCAAGGTCATTGGTACAGTTTGACAATTTTTTTGAGGTGTTTTGATGTACTTTTCTTGATTTTTTATATCTTTCAAACATTTACGAGGAAAATTTAATTTTTTTGAACAAATACAAAAAAGAGTAAAGTTTTGATCAATCTTTGGTTTCGATATTCTAAGGTCATTGGTGCAGTTTGAGAATTTTTTTAGGTGTTTTGATGTACTTTTCTTGATTTTTATATTTTTCATCCATTTTCGAGGGAAAATAATTTTTTTGTTATTTTTCAGACAGTTACGAAAAAGAGTTAAATTTTGATCATTTTTTTGTTTTGATATTCTAAGGTTATTGGTGCAGCTTGAATTTTTTTTGAGGTGTTTTGATGTACTTTTCTTGATTTTTATATCTTTCAGACATTTACGAGGAAAAATTATTTTTTTGTTTTTTTCAGACAGTTACGAAAAAGAGTAAAATTTTGATCATTTTTTTATTTCGATATTCTATGGTCATTGATGTAGTTTGAGAATTTTTTGAGGTGTTTTAATGTAACGACCCTCCAGGTCATTTTTTAGTTAATGCATTCATTTCGGCATTTAGAGCGTTCCTATCGCGACAACACCCCAAGTCATTTATGACTTCCTGGCATTGATTGTTCGGTCGCCTGGTCTTTCGTTTGGGTTTTAGTCCCGTTTCACTGTTTTGGAACTTTTAAACCTTGAAAAGTCGACTTTAGTCAAAATATTAGGTTAACGACCTCAGGATGGAATTCTAACGGTTCCATAAGCTCCAGAATGGCCAAATTAGGCTAGAAGCATGGTCGAAACGAGTCTCGAGGCCTTCGGTGCGAGTTTGGGACCATTTGGCATTTTAGCCTTTGAAATATGGCCTAAGGTTGACTTTGGTCAACATTCTTGAAAAATGCACTCAGATGAAAATTTTGTTAGCGTGATCAGTTCTGGAATGTCGAGTTTGGTCTAGAACGGCCCTTCGTTCACTTCCTGAGGCTTCCGGTCTAATCCCCAGGCCCATTGTGGAATTTGGCTAAAAATGACATTTGGGTATGGGACCCACTTTCATTCAAAATGACCTCGTATGGGAATTATGATTGCGTCATTAAGTCCGAAACTTTGAATTTAGTGGGGAAGAATAGTTTGTTTGCACGCACGGGATTTTGAACGAATTCCGAGGACCTCGTCGGAGACTTTAAAAGAAATAGGAAAAGTTGAAATCTGGTGCAGCCCTTTTAGCGACCAGATTTGGGGCTTTTAACAACTAGATTTTGACTTTTTAGCGACC
>JAJOOS010013454.1:0-12539 GCA_029582725.1 Solanum chiquidenum
AATAAAATATATAAACATTGAAAACTATAAACTAACTAAAAATATATTAACAAAGTAGATTATAAATAATATTTTTTATCTATAAATAAAATAAAATTATATATATATATATATATACAAAATTTTATAAGCCCAAATTTGAAATAAAATATATAAACACTGAAAACTATAAACTAACTAAAAATATATCAACAATAAATAATATTTTTTATCTATAATTAAAATAAAATTATATATATATTATGTCGATTTAACTTTTTTTTTTTAATACCAAACCAAATCAAGAGTGGTCATTTTTTTTTTCCAACCGCCAAATCAACCAAACCAAACCACAAATCAAATTATTTTTTTTGGTTTAATTTGATTCATTGGTTCGATTTGACTTTACGATTGGACTTGTAACCCTAGAGAGAACCATATTGTTTTCCATATATATATATATACCATCATATCTTGGTAATTCCTTTTTCTGCTCTTTCCCTTTTACGAGATGTGAGAGTACTGTTTGTTATATACTGCATACCCAAGTTTAATCTATTTGGTCATGAGAATTTTTCAATTTATTTTTTTGGAATTTTTTTTTTATTTGAAAATTAAATTTAAATCGTAATTGATTTGAAATATTCAAAATTTTGTTTTCACTTTTATATAAAAAAAAAATCAAAATTATCCTAAATTTTTGTTTCTCTATAAAAAATAATAATTGTTGTTCCTATACCAAACACATCCTAAGGGATCGTTTGATTGGGAATAAGTTATTTCAAAATTAATTATTTCGAGATAAATTATTCCATCATATATATGAAATATCTTATTATACACTAAGATATAAATGGTGTGATAAATAATTCAAGAATTACATATATAATACCTTCAATCAAACACAAGGTAAAATAATCGTTTATTTTATCTCGAGATTATCATATCTTATACCTCAAACTAAATGACTCCTAGCCTCCTAGGGTATTATTCTATAGGAATTTCTATACCAAACACACTTTTGGTATAGAAACAAAAAATATTTTTTCTAGAGATTAAAAAAAGTATAATCTTGATTTATTTTTGTATACATATAGGAGTAAAAGCGAAGCATGATTTTGAGTGTTCTAAAAAAAAATTAGTTATGAAATTTATTAATAATTTTTAATTTATTCAGTTAAATAGCTTCTATAGCTAATTAAATATTTTTATAATTCATCCGTAATTCATAATTAAATAAAATTAATATAAAAAATTATATTTAGCTACAAAATTTTATCACTAATAATTTCTTATTTCCTAGTCATGATTGTAACTCACTACTGATCATCATTACCTAGCTTATGCTCCCCACTGTTGACCAGCTTTTTCTCTTTTACACTTCACACCGTTCATGTACACGTCAAAAGATTAATATTGATGTACGCATTTCCAATCGTATTTTTTATTTTATTCTTCAAATATAGAGTTTTAATTTTTTCAGACAATTAACTTCAATTCAATTCTTTATTTTACTCTCTAAAAAGAATTTTTTTTCTCTTTCCTCAATATTATATTATTATTTTTATGTCATTCTTATTTTCTTATTTCATAATATAAATCATTTCTTCTTTTTGTAAATAATCACTCTATAATCTTTACGTAATATAATTTTTTTAAAAAAATTCTTCATTTAATATAAAATTATATTTTATTCTAAATTTCTAAATAACATAAATTGCAATAAATATTATATATAATACATATTAATGAACAATTCAAATAAAAGTGAACTCATTGATAAAATATAATTACATCATAAATATTGTATTATCGTAAAATTTATTTTAAATTTTACATAAATACTCAATTTCAAGACTATTACGTTACTCTCATGAATGTTCTATTAATGTATTACGGAGTTCAAAATGAGCATTTTTTGTTCTTATTTTTTATGTGTAGTTAAAAATTACTATTTAAATTAACAATTTCATCTTGTATCCAATTATTTTGTGTACTAATTTACTTTCCCTATTCCATTTTGAACTATTGCATCAAATATTTTCATGCTCTTTAAAAGTGTAGTTTAATAATTTATCACTATAACATAAAAGTAGATTGTTTGAATTATCATGTAAATTTGGTGCATACTTCATAATGAAAATTAATTATAATCTAAATTATATAATTAAATGACAAAAAAAATTAAAAATAGAAAAATTGTTAATTCGGAATGGAAGTAGTATACTTATCAATAATATGTTTTAGATGTTATATTACTTAGAAAATAATTATAAATAGTGGAGACTTAATTAATAATCTTATATAATATAAAGAATATTAAAATAACTTTAAATTACATATTTAAAGTGACCATTCTTTTAAAAAATAAAATAGAAAAATTATTAATTTGGGCGGAAGTAGTAACTTGTTGATAATATATTTTTAAATGTTATATTACATTAGAAAATAGTTACATGATAAAGATTCAATTAGTAATATAATAGAAATAATATTATAATAATCAAAACGTAAAATAGAGAGGTGAATAGTACTATTCACCTCTCTATAATTGAAGAATAGAGAGTGAAATAGAGAGTGGTTGGAGAACTCATTCTCTATTTTACTCTCCAAATATAGAGAATGGAGAGTAAAATAGAGATGGGTTGGAGATGGTCTTATAATGGTGTCGAAAATATTTACTATATAATAATTAAATCAAATTTGCAAGGTGAACAGTTAGATATCTAATTATCTAGGGAAAATACATAAAAAAAAAACCCCTGAACTTGGCACGAAAACTTACTTTAGTACTTAAACTTTACGGGTAATTATTTACCCCCTTAACATATTTGAAGTGAATTAATACCACCCTAAAAATATAATACCAGTCTCAAGTTGGCAAGTGTATTACACACGCGCCACGTCATTGACACATTAGAACCACATAAGCGCCACGTCATAGCCATATTGGAATTCTTTAAAATTTGATTTTTGATTTTTTAAATTCATTTCTTTCTTTCCTTTTCAGAATATTTAAATTATTAATCTTTAGTTCTTAATTAGTTTAAGAAATATTGAAATCATTAACAATGATTTTTTTTCAATACTCAACGTCATTTACTGCCATGTCGATTGTCGGTGTTCTTTATTTTTATTTTTTTATATACTAATCAAGGTCTAATTCTTAACTAATTCAAGAAAAAACACATTTCTTTGTAGTGATTTTTTTTTTAAAAAAAAAACTTTCTCTATCCATTACTTCAATCGTCATTGCCAACCACTAACATTATAGATCGGTTGACAAAACCTCATCTTCTTTTATGCCCAAGTCTTTATTTTTAAAAAAAAATCATAACTTTTTAAGAAAAAACAAATCTCCAAAGTAAAGAGTAAAAAAAAATTATGTGGGTCTTGAATGTGATTCTTTTTGTTTGTCTTTAACGAGAAAATGTACTTTGAATGTAGAGTTTGAAGAAGGAGAATGAGGATTGGGTGGGGTGGGGATAGGGTGGTGGGGAGTTTGAGGAAGAAAAGACAAGCAGGTAGATGGGGTAGGTGGAGTTTTGAGAAACCGGGGTGGGGGGTTTGAAGAAGAAGAAGAGCGGGGTGGGTGGGTTTTTTTTTTTTTTTTTCATTATATATATAAAGTGGGACCATTACTTTTTTTTAAAAAAAACTTAACGCGCTTTCATTTTTTTTTTTTGCCACGTCATCCGTTAGGATGGTATTAAATTCACGCGAAATGAGATAAGGGGGTAAATAATTACCTGTAAAGTTTAAGTACTAAAGTAAGTTTTCATGCCAAGTTCAGGGTTTTTTTTATGTATTTTCCCAATTATCTATGATAAATATTACTCATTCGTCTAGCTAGGTAGCTATTAAATTTAATGATGATTAAATTTTTATATATCATTAATTAAAATCTGTTTTTGATGTTTATTTGTTTATATAACTTAAATATATTTCTCATGTGTACTTGAATCGTAAAAAGATTTATAGAAATGAGCAGACTTTTAGGCACTACTAGGATTTGGAACTGAAATATGTTTTCTCTAATAACGAGTTAACTTTTTAACTATATATTACTATCTAATAAAAGGGAATAAGCAAACAGCATAGCTCAACATGTTTCCTTGTGATGCCCGCTTGTTCAATAGGGATGGAGAATGGTGTGGTGGATTTTAAGCTTTTAAGTTTATTTACTAATATTCTAACTCCCCCCTCTAGATGAAGAGGATGATTGTAGGTGAGGTGGACTAGTTTGACGTTAAATTTCAGTTCTATAGTCTCTTGATAAAAATGTATCACATCTATATATATTGTGTATATCACTGATCATACCCATATTTTCATGGATATATGTGTATGATATGTAGGAGATACAAGGGGGATATACACAGATGGAGTCGTTTTTAATTTGAAAATCAGCTCAAATCCACCTCAAATAGTCTCCAAATAATTTGAAAATTGATATTCAAGCTTCTTAAGATATATTACGACCTAAACAGGAATGTTACAGGGAGAGTGCACAGACCTATTTGGTAAATGGTAATACAATACATTTTCACATACCAATCTTATTAAGTTACGCAACTGGAGTAGAGTCGCTTATAGAATGCCGACGACTATTTTCCACTTAGTAAGTAAAGGGGAGAGGGAAGCCAGGCTTAGCGAGCTTTATAAGGCCGATCACGGCAGAGACTGGAGTAGTTAACACTAACTACCATTCTAAGCATAACTTTTATATTCTCCATTTTCCATGTAAAAGGCCAAAGGCAAATTACTCAAACAACTTAGAATATCTTGCCTATATTCTTGCCACCAATTCATGAAGCTACTCTGAGGCCGGAAAATCTCAGAGGATACTGAATAGCTCCTTATCATAGTCATTACATATTCCCCAAAATTAACCAAATACTCCCTTGCATTTTCCTTCTCTTCTAGACTGCCTTCTCTCAGTCTTTTGGAATTTATAATAGCTTCCTCCACATACGCCCAAAAGCAAGAATCTTCGGTGAGGCTAACGGACTTCCTTCTATCGTTACCACTTCCAGACGGGTTATCTTCTTTCCTCCATTCCTCCAACTTTTTATAGTGCTCAGATCTTCCAAGATTTACATAGTCTATGTTCCCTGATTTCATATAGTATTCAGCTATGTCGAGTGGTTCAACCATCCTTCTATAGTTTGTCCCTGCATACAGCCAACGAGTACGAAAAGTTGTCTCCTCTCTTTGTGGCATTTTCTCTACTTCTGAAACCATTGTTTTCCAGTACTTAGTGAGGACTCTTTGGTGCTTGACAATTACTTGTCTGCTTTTAACAGCATCCCTGCCTCGATACTCACTGCGTTTAAAACTATCATAGTAGCCTCCTTCTTTCAGGGTTACTTTCTTGTACCACTCTAGCCATGCCATAGCTTCTTTCATTTTGTTTAGCTTCTTGCCAGGATCAAAGGCCTTCCTCTTCTTTGCAAAAGATTCTTCCACTCTTTTCTTCACTTTAGTCCTTAGAGGGTTCATGTTACTTGTCTGCTGCCACGACAATTATATGCATTATAGAAGTTAGAAATACAGGTTTAGAAACAAGTTTTACGAATGTTATCTCTATTGATTTCCTATTCATTCAAACTTTAGCTCAAGAAAGGGAAACTATACTTGCTTGCATTTTAGGAGTAAGAGTTTGTTTTACCTGTCCACCAATTCCGATTGCTTCTAGCTGTAGATCGATGCCTGCTTGAAGTTGATCCAAGCTAAAGTGAAACAGATGAGAAGCTCCCTTAAAGATTACTCTATGCTTGAGGCGTTCCAAAACCTGCTCATAGTCGAAAGCCAAGAAACGATTGTCCTGGTGTTGGCTATTTAAGTTCATTTCCATCATAATATCCAAAACTGATTCAGGTTCCTCAAAACAAGAGCAGTCTGAATCTGAGCACAGCAGAAACATACCGAATGGCTTGTAGATACAAGATTGAGGAATAGAACCAGCAAAGACATTAGTAGGTGAAATTAAAGATCTTGGGATTGGATCTTGGTTCGAGACTACGTGCAAGAAGCTTGAATTCCATGATGGACGTTCTGATATGGCTTGTTGCAGGCCACTATCACCAAGAAGAGGTGAACCAAAAGTGATGCAAGTAGGACGCTTATTATTGTCCTTAAGTAGCCAGAGAGTGAATAGAGATGCCACAGAACCTCCCAAAGACACTCCAGTGATTATTAGAGGACTGAAACTGTCCAACTGCAGTAAATCAGAATGAACAAAACATCAACATGAATATATGAACAACAAGGCTCCTGCAGACGAAACTAACACCATAAAAATGAACAACAAGGCTCCTGCAGACGAAACTAACACCATAAAATCTCTATAAAAGATTCTAGCTTTATAGATTTAATGAATGCAGTCAATCATTAATTTTTTTGGCAACTCTTTGATTCTAGCTTTCTACCTACTATGTCTAAGACTACAACATGAAATAGCATTTCAGTACATTCTACGTAACTTTAGTTTAAGACCACAAAATTTAAAAGTTTCTTTGCATTTTTAAGTTTTGTACCAAGTCAAAACCAGACAAACAAATTAAAACGGAAGTAGTAATATCTAGCACAAGTAAGGAAAGCTCAAGAGAAATCACAAATTTTGCAGAGAAATAAAAGAATATTATAGTACCTGTACTTTGAGGGCAGAGAGCTCATTCAGTAATGAAGCAAAAAGGGTTATTGCTGCTTTGTTAACTGAGAAATGAGGGTTGACTTTGGTAGAAATGAAGTCAAAAGGAGATTGAGAACCTCCAAGCTCTTCTGAAGAGACCATTTCCTTCTGAAGAGTACAAGTGGGAGAGGATACAAAAGCAACAATAGCACCATTTGAATGATATGGGTAAACTTTAAACAAAATTGGATTATTCAAATAAGGATGACTTCTAAGGTCAGAGATTGTACACCAAGAATGATGAAGTAGATCTGAGCTCACCAACAAATTTGCAAATTCTTGGCCACTACTAAACCTGTGGAACAAAAAAATGAAAAGTTAGGTCATGTAAAACAATACAATCTTGAACAATAAAGCAAAAAAAATTGAACTTTTTGTAGTATATGCTATTAAAAGAATAAAAATTGCCACTCACATGGAAACTTGGCTCATCTTGGCCTTTGGAGAATTTGAGATATTCCTGAAGGCCTAGCTAACATCTATATAAGCATAATAGTAGAAGATATTGCACAAGAAGTTAACATACAAGTTTGACAAATGAGGCAAAAAAAAGGTTGGCAAATGAGAAAGGAATGAGGAAAGTAGATGTAAAGGACAAGAAGAAAATGCCCAGAAATTGAAGGAGAAGAAGGGAATGGTGGTTTACTTCTTGATTTTTCTTGACTCTCAAGTCTACTAGTATAACTAATACTCCCTTAGTTTCAATTTACGTGACACAGTTCGACATGACACATAATTAAATAAATTTTAGTCAATATGGGACAAAGAGTACACATGAGTACTCGTAAATAGGAATAATTTAGCTGATTGACTACCTCAACTTTCGATTTGTCGGTAAGAATTTTATTGCCACTTTGTAATCCTCTCCCCCCACAGCCCCTGTTTCCTCTTCCCTCCCAATAAAAAAAATAAATAAAAAAGAGTGAGTAGTCGTAATCAGTTAAACTTCTGAGAGGTTTCTAACTCAGCTTTAGTTTAATCATCTTCCATTCTTGAAGACTTTTTTTCTTCTGCAAGTTGAACAAGTCCGACACGACTATTAAATTAATGCCTAGTGTACTATATAGACATGAATTTGAAAATTTGGGGAGGGGTTGGTGGGGGTAAGAGGATGATTCCATGATATTTAATTTTAAATATGTAGGTACTACTGCTTTATTATAAGAAGATAGTGAATAGTAATATTTCTTTATATTACTTATTATACTTTATGATATCCTAAAAATAAAACACACTTATGGTGTTTCTTGACTATAAGGGAGAATCAATTGAAATATTCAATTTTTGAAAGGAGAGAGGAGTAAACTAGTGGTAGTTTAATTAAAATGTAGTACTATCATAACTACATGATTGTAACATAAAGCATAAAGTAGAATATTCTACATGTCACGACAATTTTTCGAAGGACATAAACCAATTAATTAGTTGGAAGAAGTTGCATCCCATGTATCCTTCTCAATAATTCTATAGGAGGATGCCTTCAAATCTAGCAGTGCATCTGCTTTTCTATATCTCCTCGCACAATATAGTGGTGCACTGTCTCCTGAATAATAAAACTGAACATGGTTAATTAGTAACTATACATCATGTTCATATTCCGTGAATATTTCATCACTCGTTTAAAAAATTATGTAGATATAAAGTGGTGGGTTTACTTTTACAAAATATAAACTTGTAGGTCAATTTTTGTATATAAAAATGCAAAATCATGATATGAAATTCCCAAATCAAGCTTTTTGAAGAATTTAGAATTTCTTCTCATGAGATGAAATTGCATGTCCAAATCTCAAGAAGAAATCACATTTTCAAACGCCTACATGAAGTTCGATTCCTCCTCCCTATTTTCCCTTTCATTACCCCCTGTTTTAAAAGAAAAAAAAAGTTGATCCGACTTGCAGGATAAGTGGATAACCAACTCAAATGAAGAATTAAACCAGTCAGTTAGTAAGCCTGGAAACAATCTTCAGCATTTGGAGTTGCACTCAATTTTCACAAAAGTCTTACCTATTTTTATTGAATAATGACATGGGCTATTTAGTCAGTGATATATGCCCTGGCAAAAGTCTACCTTGTATATTCCACATTTGAGAGCAGTCATGAGAAGTAGGGATAGATAACTTTGTCTCCCATTATGCAGGAGAACATTATGTTGAGTATGGGGACTGCAGGGGTAGGATTACTAACAATTTGTTTGGATAATAGCAAAAACTGACCAATTGAGCTTTTTCTTCTTGCATTTTTTTTTTCTTTTTCTTTTTCTTCTCCCTTTCTCCCTGCATCCTGGCCAACCTCTATTAACTTCCCAAACCCAGACAAAGTTTCATATTCCTCATTTCTAAAGGGTGGCGTTGAAATTCTCCTCTCCTCAATGTGAAATCATTCTCTCCAACCCCCGGTACTCTTTTTCTTTCTATAACCATGGTGTCCGAGCAAGCTTGTGCGCATCTCGACTACTCCATCAGAACATGATATCAAAATTCAAAGACAGATAGAAGTTCGACCATCCAAGAAAAACTAGATATTTTAGTACTAGCAATTGAGGCAATGCCGTAATCAACAACTGTGTAACAATTCTCATAGAAAAAGCCAGCAGGAATTAGTAACTGGACAATATGTGATTTCATTGTTAGCGGCAAAAAAAAAGGTTGATCTATTTGAAGCAACACCAGCATTTTACAAGTTTATAAGGAACACATGGCAGAGAGCATACTGTGGATAAATAGAACGTGTCACAAGTAACCAAGCAATATCAAAGCCAAACTTTCATGCAATCACTTAACATATTGGACAAAAACTAAAAAAAGTAATGTACATTAAGAAGAAATTGTACATTGAGACCGGATAAGATTTTGCTACAGAAATAATTGGCTACAAAAACAAATTACGCAATAAGTAGATATTGGGGGATCTTCAAGGAAATTGTCTAATTTGACATGTTTTTGCTGAGCAACTGCTGAAAAAGAAGCTGATACAACCATATCTAACTGGAGGGCAGACAGCATACATGGTTAACTAGTTTTAAACAAAAATCAAGTAAATTTCAAGTGTAAACAGACCTTACCTTTTAAAAAGCATGAACAGTAACAGAGACATTTTCCAGTGTATTCACTCTACTTACAAAACAATTTTGTTTCCATCCCATAAGGTATTCAGAGACATTAGCGAGCATAACTACACTCATCTGACTTGAACTCGCCAACAACTATGTCTTTTGTCTTATAGTACCACCAATTGGAGGAATCACAAATCTTCATAAGCTCAACTCAAGGCCTGATTAACTAAATCACATGTATGAAAGTTGAGTTTTGATGATACTTCTAAACTTACTATCAGACTAAAAGCAACTAATGCTAACTATACGTATAACATTGTTACAAGATGCTCTACAGGCTGCAAACAAATCTAAGCTGAGCACTTGCACTTGTGCTGGGTATATATATAATATATACATCATTCTAGAAATATCATCAGCATCACAAATATATTCCACTAAAGCTCAACAGCTCGAAAACACACAAGTGAATCTAAGTATCGTGAAACTATTCTACCACAAATATTTTAAAGTGACCAGCATGAAATAGTATTTTTGATGACAGAAGCAGGGTGACAGAGTCTAAAAAAGAGGAAGTGATTGTGAGAAAATCGTTCAATAAAGTATTTTCCATTTAAGAAATGAAAGAGCAACTTGGCAGACCATTCAAGATTTACTTGCATCCTTTTTTCCTGAAAATTCTTCCCAATAGGTTCATCTTTGGAAGAACCCGATTGCTACAAGATAAGAAAATTAATAATCTCAGTTTCATGACATGATATTTGTTTGGAATACTAGCAGGACATGCAGATGTTTCTTCAAATACAAGATCCACATTGCACTAAGATTGCTAAAAACAGACAAACAGAAAGACATTGCGATATTATTTACCAAGAAATCTGTAGCCTCCTTCGCTTGTTCATAATTATCCTCGGATAAACTGACTTGTTGACCTTGATTGTGATAGGGTGGAGATTGGTTGCCTTGCTGGTACATAGGGGCTCTTGATGCATTATATGCTTGTGAAGAATCGGCTCCCCTATTCCCTTGGTTGTTAGCACTCCATCCTTGCTTGTTTTGTTGGTTGTTCCACCCATGATTTGAGTTCCACTGTTGGAGTGGTCTCCATTGATCATGATCCTGACCTCCTTGGTAGTTGGTTCTTTGTTTGTTTGGCCCTCCTTGATAGCTGCTCACATAATTTGCATCCTCCTCTTGGTCTTGGACATGATTATATTGCTCCTGTAATTGCCCACTTGAGCTTTTAACCACATGGACCTTCTGTGCCATCATCTCCGCTATTAGCTTAGTCAAAAGTGTCATTTGGGTGGAAAGTTGGGCTATGGTCTCATCTCTGTATTGGGAGATTGTGGAATTTGAGGACTCATAGGACACATCTCTGTTAGCTATCTTGATGAAGATGGCTTGAAGAACACTTCATGTTTCTCTAGAATGTTCCCAGATGCAGAGAGAAAGAACTCAGATGTATTTACTTTTCATGAACTGAATTAATTAGCACAAACTTGGAAGCTTTGTACATTTATACAATGAGAGAAAATATTGTTGTAACTAATCTAACTAACTCCTTACTAGCTAGTCCTCTAACTTTTATTATTTATAAAATGACCCTAACTAACTGTATTGCAACTAACTATGTAATGCCTTCTTCAATACTCCCCCTCAAGTTTGTAGGTACAAACGAGTTCAGTACTCCAAACTTGGACATCAAATATTCATGTTGACACTTGCCCAGTCCCTTTGTGAGAATGTCAGCCTCTTGTTCCTTGGTGTTCAAATACTCAGTTCGAACTAGGCTATTTTTAATTCTCTCTCTTATGAAATGCCAGTCCAGTTCTATATGTTTAGTTCGTTCATGTAGAACTGGATTGGTAGCAATTTGGATTGCAGACTTGCTATCACTATAGATGGTAACTGGAGTTAGAACTTCAGCTCCTAGTTCCTTGAACAACTTCACTATCCAGACCACTTCAACTACTGCACTTGTCATACTCATGTACTCAGCTTCAGCTGAGCTTCGCGATATTGTTCTTTGTTTCTTGGATTTCCATGATATGAGAGACTCTCCCAGCTTCACCATAAATCCTGTAACTGATCTTCTTGTGTGCAATCCTACCCCCCAATCTAAATCACAATAGACTTTTAGTTGTTTGTTGTTCTTGCTGGATAATAACACACCTAACCCTGCTTCACCTTTGATGTATTTGACTACTTTAAGAGCATCACTGAGATGAGACTGCGTAGGTTGATGTAGAAATTGACTTAGTGTCTGTGTAGCAAATGTAATGTCAGGTCGAGCGACATTTCGATATAACAGTTTACCAACTAATCTCCTGTAAACTAATGGATCTTCAAGTAGTTTATCTTCCTTGTTTATCCATTTTGTTCATTGTACTCCTTGGTAGTTAACTGTACATTTGGATCAAGTGGAGTAGAAACTGGTTTAGCAGCACCAAGACCAACTTCAGATATGATTTCAAGAGTGTATTTTCTCTGATGCATTACAATCCCTTTTTGTGATCTAGCAAACTCAATACCAAGGAAATATCTGAGATCTCCTAGGTCTTTCATTTTGAAGGTATCCTGTAATATTCTTTTGGTATGTTGAATGGGACTGAGATCATTGCCCGTAACCATCAGATCATCAATATATACCAAAATTATAACCATAGAGGTGCCTTCCCTTTTGATAAACAATGAGTAATCCAGATGACTTTGAACAAAACCAAGTCTGATAAGTGCATCTGTGAGTTTCACATTCCATTGTCTAGGAGCTTGTTTCAATCCATACAGGGATTTAGTGAGCCTACACACTGG